>KK120085.1:183305-216063 GCA_000611955.2 Stegodyphus mimosarum | reverse complement strand
TGATATGTAAGATATATATATATATAAGATATATATAGATATATATTAAAGTTCCATTTATTAACTGGGAACCATCTGAGTTAAACACTTTATTTCGGATATCATTATGAAAAATAAACTGTTTCTAAAATAACTGCGCCTCAGTTTAGTGGTAATTTAATTTTAGACGTAAATTTAATTTATGGCTTAAATCGTTTCAAAATGATCTATGGTCCTGTCTCTTTTCAAAAACTAGATTAATAACCAGCAGCACTTCAGCACATACAAAAACAAAATAATCCGAGTCAGATGACAAGAATACCAACAAATGGGGGGGGGCTAAGTCAACAAACCACAAAATTTCTTCTAGCATCCTTTCCCTCTTAGATGAAGATGCTTTCATTTATAGCTTATCTTTCGACTCACGTAGATTCGATCAAAGTCTACAACAGCAAATAAGTACTGAGGACTCTCTAAGGTGAATTAATTATAAACAAAAAAGTTACTAAAATCTAAGAAGACAAGCACATAACGATAAATTTCCACATAAACTTCGGAAATAGAAAATAAAATTAAGAAATAACAATACTTATTTTATTACATTCTTAACTGTTAAGTAAACTTCGAAAAGGAAACATTATTCTCCGTATTTATAGATTCAACACCACAGATAAAGAGAAAAACAGACTTGCAAACTAATTAAAGCATATTTCTTTAACATTATTTCCCGTTCATACAGAATACAATAAATGATAGATAGAATCAAAGAATCACTACCTTGAACTAATTAGATAGCACTAATTGTTCCAAGCATATATACACGTACCCGAAAAATGTGGTATAATTTTTTTTGTACTTATTTACCATGGAATAATTACAGAATGAAAGCATAGGTAATTATCTAAGCATGGAAAGGGAGTTTAGAACTGAATGTATTTCAGTGTGTTCAATATTTTGTTTCAATGCCTCTTGCAAGCAAACCTTTGCACTTTTCACAGTCCCTTGGCGCACGTCTTTCATGTTTGTATAGAACTGCTGTACAATAAGAGCCATCAATTGGGTTCATTTGAGGCTTCTTTGCAAATACCTTATCCAATAAAAAATCCAATAAAAGGAAATCACGTGGATTAATAGCGGGGCTGTGTAAACGCCGCCGTCTCTCATCTTGTGATGTCTAGAAAACCGATGTGACATTACGTGCACATTTAACATCTCATATAGGAAATCAGGAACAACATTTGCAGTGTGTGGAACCGTCTTTCATGAACCATTGAATGCGTAAAGAGAGACCTGTTGCCATTTTCAGGCTTGTAGACATTTTATGGCAGCCATTCATACTTCTCCAATCCAGTGACAGCTGCTTCCAACTGTTGGCACAATCTGTGAGTAGTCTGTTTGCAGCGAGTCCATCTTGATTTAAGTATTCATGAAAACGCCTTGGTGTTGCCACCAAACTCCTGGTTTCGTCAAAAACATTATACCTTTCAACAACTGTTCAATGCTCAATCTTCCGTTATCTGACATTTCTGGAACTGCTGTTTCACTGCAAATTAAAGTCCAAGACTGACTTCTGCTATTTGCCGAAATGACCATGAACAAAAGTACTTGAGGAGGCATTTTTAACATTCATTGTACAATGTAATGTTAAAAATCTTATGAGGTGATTGAATGTATAATAATTTAGTCCAACCGTGTAAGCAACGAAAAAATTTAAGATAGTAGCACAGAAGATGCAGAAAGAAGTAGACGTATCACGATACTTATGGTTTTGCTAGTGCAAATGTTTCTCTTTAAATAGGCAGTCAGGATCTTCACATTAATGCATTTTATTATATTGTACTATATTATTTGTAAATTAATTTAGCATTGCTTTCAATAAAAAATGTCAATTGTTTTATAATGAGTAAATAGCTAATATATATATATTGAGGAATATGTAGAAAATTATGCTTTGAATTGATTATGACAGTTTTATGAAAACATTACAGTAGAAAGGCTGTAAAAATCACATAATGATATTCAAGTCAGGATTTTCACAAACTTTGAACTTTTAAAAATATTCTCTGAAAACATTTGATAATACCCCCAAACATTTACAACAGTTTTATAATATTCAAGAAAAAAACAAATTCAAATTATTTGGTTATTATCTGACTGGCAACACGTAAAAATCATTCTAGAAAGATTATTCTTAAAATGACGAAGTTTAGATCAATTTATTATAAATATTTACTAAAATCTCGTTTCTCACTTAGGCCATTATAACACAGAAGTACCAATTAAGACAAACGGAATAAAATAAAAAATTCTGAAAGCATTCATATTTTATATTGCGGCAAAGAAGCGTTTTTTTAATGTTATGTGTTACCTTTATTTATTAAATATCACATTCTTCGCACCGAAACCACAGAAAATTCAATTCAACAGCAATATCATAAAATATTTAAAAACAGCAAATCTTTAGAACAGACAGCCTTGCGACCTAGAGATAAAAATGTTTTTTTTTCGCACAGTCTTGCCATTGCTCTCTTTGAAATCGTTGAATTTGTTAATCAGAAATTTCTTTAAAGTTTTAAAATACATGAATTGTACATTAGATAATAAAACAACTTTTAAATTCAAAATTCGGGCTTCCAGGTGCCCATGATCGGGTGCAGGATTACGCTATTGAAAATGTGATAGCTCTAGGTACCTTCGTTTTTTCACAATGCAAGAAAAATACATACATTCATGCAAATTCTTCATTATTGTTGCGTTATACGGGTTCGTGGATTTGAGAGTATCCGATGAAAACACGATGCAGAACAATAAAAAACACAATTTATTTACAAGAATCACTATTTACAGCACAGTTCCAAAATTACCTTTAAAATCTACAATAAATACGCTGAAACAATCAGCAACACAGCTTCAGGCTGTAACTGTACAGGTAGCTTCACGGCAACACTAAACTTCTAATAAACACCGTGGAACAATCACCAATACACTGTCAAGCTATACTGTAAAAGTAGCTTCACGGCAAAGCACTATCTCGATCGCTTTCCGTTTACAAAACTCTCGCGTAGTTTAGCACTCACAGTAAGCAGCTATTCTCACAATGCCTTTTCTCAGAAACGCAGAGGTTTATATAGCTTTTCCTTAGGTTCCACACGTTTCGAGAAATATCTCGACAGGAAGTTATTCTAGAAGCTTCTCGATTGGACCATGGGATATCGCCAATTTGGTCGCCAAATGGGCGATAAAGTCGCTAATCTGGCAACCCTACCATACACTATTTTATGGCAACCCTAGTGCTATGCCGGAAAGCTTACATACAGGCGCAACCGCCGAATTTTTCGCAACATTATTAATTTCCTTGAACCATAATGCAGGGAGATAATACTTGGTGGCAATAAGTTTAAAAGCGAATCATCATTTATAGTGCAATGCCACAAAATGCCGTTTTGAGACTGATAGACCTTCTGGACTACCATTCCTTCTGGTTAATAAAATAAAATTACAAAATTTATATTAAATTTAGATATAATTTCATCCTTCAATTTTTATATGTAACAAACAACATGTATATATTGTTTATTTATAAATAATAAGCTGTAAATAAACAAGTAGTATTTATTTACAATTAACATTTTTAAATAAACAAGTAGTAAATGAAATTAGAAGTTAAAATAAAAACTCATTAACTGTGAGAGCTCAACGACTCATAGATTGCGTACTACCTTAGACCACTCGTTAATCCCAACGCGTTGAGCCCTACAGTATAATGTCTAAAAGAATAGTCATATGATCATAAAGTAAATTTAATTTTTAATTAACTTAATGAAGATCCTCTATTCATTTTATTGCTCATCACGAATAAGGAATTTCTAACTTTCTTTAACCTAAGAAAGAGGACTATTTTAGCCTACTTTTTTGCACTACAGGGTAAAGGAAGGAGTAAAAGTAAAAAAAAAGGAGGAAAAGGAACTTTACTACATAATTTTTAAGAAATATGCAAGCTATCTATACTGTTGCGTGCGTACGGGTTCGTTATGGACTGAATGCACAAAATTTAACAAAATTTGTTCTTTCCACAAGAAATAAATCAAAATGCTGAAATAGTTCTTCAGAGATATTCGCGTAATATCACAATATCTCAAACGTTTAGCAATACTCAATTCAAACCAGATAAACTAATTCTATCTCACAGCCAAATAGCTACAGCATTAAGCAAACAAACAGCAATTCGCTTTAAGCAACTACAACTACAACTGAGATGAGGTGTTTCAATTCGGCTTTTATAAGTTTTTTAATTATCACTAGAACAATCCCGATTTTTCTGGATGGCAACAGTAATTACGAGATATTTATTTATTAAACATTAAATGCACGCGCTCTTTTATTTTTATTTTTCCGACGTAGCTTTCTCTTCAAAAATCGTCTGCGTTGCACCGGAAAATAAACCAATTTTAATTACAATTCTAAATAAATAGACAAATAAATATGAAATCCGTAACAATACTATTCCATTAGCGACAGCTGTCATTTATGACAGCAAATCGATATTTATGTATAGAAGTGACTTATCTGGGTAGCTTACAGAAATTTAGCATATCATTTTTTAAATCCATAGGCAAGCTGAAAAAATCGCATCATATTTTTAAAATGATTAATGGCACTGCTTATTACATTCCTTTAGGTTTAGTTAACAAGACAAGCAAAATGCTTAAATTATGCAACAGTAAAAAACAATAAGTAAATAACATTGGCAACACAACAAAAAAGCTGTTATGACAGTCAGAAGTGGGATTCGAACCCACGCCCACAGCAGTGGACTGCGACCTGAATGCAGCGCCTTAGACCTCTCGGCCATCCTGACACTTAGAAACGATGCAATTAATAGTATAAAAGCTGATTCGTGCGAAAAAATGTAATCTTAATGAATTTATTTAGAAAACTAATTATACCCACAGATAATTGTTTGCAAATAAATATCAAACATTTAAAATACTGGAAAAACATTGAATATTTATTAGGAAATACTATAGCGCCGTTATTAATTTGGCTTAAATTTGAATCTTATGAATTACTAAGAGAAATCACATCTTAACAGAAATCGAATCTAATAAATTACTAACAGAAATGGTATCCTAACAGAAATCGAATCTAATGAATTACTAAGAGAAATTGCATTCGTAACAAAAGTCGAATCTAATGAATTACTAACAGAAATCTAACGAATTACTAATAGAAATCGCATAGCATTTCCTGGCATTTAAATAAAAGGTTCTGAGTTTTTTTTTCCAATTTCTTTTTTTTTAATACCTAATTGTTTTATATTCGCATGTATTTCAGTTTAAATAAGTAACTTAATGCTTTCAGGTTTAGCTAACAAAACAAACAAAATGCTTAAATTATGCACAAGTAAGGAACAATAAGTAAACAACATCTACAACACAACAAAAAAAACTTTGATTGTCAGAAGTGGGATTCGAACCCACGCCCACAGAAGTGGACTGCGACCTGAACGCAGCGCCTTAGACCACTCGGCCACCCTGACACGTACAAAACCAGCATATATACTAATATATACTAATATAAAAGCTGATTAGTGCACAAACATGTAGTTTTTAACTCATTTATTTAGAAAACTAATTATGATCTCAGATATTGTTTGCACTGTTTTCTGTTTCGATAGAAATCGCATCGCATTTCCTGCCATTCATATAAAGGGATTTGAGTTGCTTTTTTTTCCTTATTTTTTTACACATAATGTTATTTTTTTAAACATGTTAATACACCAGCAAAATATTATAAAATGTCAGAATATGCTGTTTGTGCAGATGCTAGTACATTTACTATATACAACCAGTTTTTTCGAGAAAATTCCTTCCGTTTCACAAAGTCTAGCAGGAAAGAAAAATTCACTTTCCTTTTTTTTATATTATTTTATTTTTCAGCTGGAATAGAAAAGATAAAAAGGAATAAAGGGATAAAGAGGAATCTTAAAACTATTAATTTTGTAGAAAAATTCAAAGCATTAAAAAAATAGTACGTTCTCTTTTTAGGCAACAGAAATTTTCTTGATATGTTCATAGAGGTTGCCTATAAAATAACAGCTAACCTATGCTATATATTTCTCTATTTTAAAAACAGCAAAAATAATTAAAATGTATTTTAGGGAAAATTTGCACTAAACATCTACGACATTTGAACTGTTGTACAAATCTTCAAGAAATTTCTTCATAAAATCATCGTCAGTCGACAGTCTTACATTCTTCCATTGTAATTTAAAATTGTCGTCCTTATTACAAGGGAATTCATTTTTCAATTTTTTTTATGGTGAGCAGTAGCCATTTTTAGGCTTTCGCCCTACTAAGGCCAGAAGTGAGGATTTTGTTATGTATGCACCTAATGGGCGGTTGCAGTTACCTCCTATGAGGGGACAGACAACTTACATATATGCCTTTTCTCCAGGATTCGAATCCGGGCATCGCAGTCGGCTCCCCTAACCATTATACCGTCTGGACGGCCAAGGGAATAAATACGAAACTAAACAATTTAATTATTTCATAGCTAATAACAAGAAATTTCATTGGTTCATTGTAGGTGCGGGGAAGAAACATTTTTGACAGAGAGAAGCTATCAACGCTGAAAGGTGAAATTCTGATTAGTTAGATAAATTTTAGCCCAGCATTTTTCTTTTCTTTTCTTTTTTTCCCAGCTGGATTTACACGTAAAGAAGCATTAAGACTTTATTTGAAACTGCTAGCTTAAATAGTTTTCTTTAAACTGCATTTTACAAATCTATTTACAATACATTAATTTTCCTTTTTGATCTGTCTTAATATAAGACGGTTTCATATTTAAAACGATTTTGCATTTTTGAAACTGTTTCATAGGTACAAAAAAAAGGACAATGTCTAAAATTGCTTCGGGTATACGCTTTGCTGTCTTATTCTTGATGTACTTCTCCCTCTCTTGTCAGTACTAGAATATTTGCTAAGCAGGAAAAACATGGTTTCCTGAATCTGCGACGTCTAAACACTCCAATAGGACTAAACACAACTAATAGGACCTTTCGACACATCTCGTGGATATGTTTTTTACACTTCAATTTCTAGTCATAAATTTTGAAATGCACTTGATTATAGCAACACGGTCATCGGCATATTAGGAAGATAAGCTGCGTTCAGACGACGGTATGAAGGGCATTAATGGTTTAATCCGAGCTGCGTTTCCAGGCAACCAGCCTGTGCTACGTTACAAAATCTGGTTTAGGGCTCTTGGCATAAAGTTCGAAGTTTCAGACTTTATGCCAACTTGGGATAAGCGTCGGACAATCAGAGCGAACCCAAGAAACCTGAATGAGAAAACAGAGCATGAAAGCTGTAGACACATCCACGCATGCGCAAATTTAGCTTTTCTATGTGGGTGCGGCTTAGACCCTGTAAACGGAATTCCCGCATTTCATTCCTTGTGAATAGGTGACATTTACGTTGTCGTCTGAGCGCAAGCAAAGATACCTGGATTGGAACTTGATTGGAGGAGTAGTAGCAGTGCTTGCATATGCCACGAATAGGATCCAGTGCTTCTGTTATACCCTAGTTAGTTTAATGTCTAAACTACTTAAAAAATCATGGGTTCTTTCCCAGTGTTATGTGAATGTGCTGTGACAAGAAGAATAAAATCGTGCCTCAGCTGGCTATCGAAGGTTGTGTAACCACGACGTAAGCGAAGTTGTTGGAAATACAGAAATGACTATGATAAGATGCTGCTTAAACCCACTGGAATCGCTACTAGTATGGAGGGGATGGTATTTTACTTCTTATCTAGATTAGATGAGTAACGAATGAAATCCCGTGAGATAAAATTGAAGCCTAATTTTAAAAAAAAGAACATTATTCCCATTCGCACAGAAGTGGACTGTGACCTGAATGCAGCGTCTTCGACCAATCGGCCACCCTGACATGCTAAGGATTACTCCATAATCTGTAAACGATTTGGTTCATGAAGGTTGTTATCAGATAAAATCACGAAGTAAATTGAGATTTTGTTGTAATTATCTTAATAAAATTCTGTACTAAGGTCATCACAAATAAGAAATTTCTAACTCTCTATACTATAAGAAAGAGGATTGCTTTAGTCCTATTTTTTCAACTAAAGAAAACTCTAAAAATGGATTAAAAAGAGAAAACAAAAAGAAAACAAAAAAAGGGGAGAAGAGAAACTTCACTGCAAACTTTTAAGAAATATATTAATTTTCATTAGCGGCAGCTGCCATATCTTGTCAGCAAATCTGCATTTGTCTCTGAAAGTAATTTATCACGGTAGCTTAGGGAAACATGGTCTTTTTAAAAAAAATAATACATATCAAGGTACAAAATTAGCATATTGTATTAAAAAATTATTAACAGCACTGCTTATTACATTCCTTTGTTTTTTACGAATAAAACAAACTAATTGCTTTAAATTATGCAATAATAATGAATATCATATAAGCATAATATATATATATATATCATATATCATATAAGCTATATATTCTTGTGTTTATGCTGATTTCACGTATATAAATATATAAGTGAAATCAGCATAAACACAAGAAAAAAAAACTTTTAACTGTCAGAAGTGGGATTCGAAACCACGCCCACGGATGCGGACTGCGACCTGACCGCAGCCCCTTGGACCACTCAGCCATTCTAACGCACTCGAAACATTCATGCAATTGTTAGTGTAAAAGTTATTTAGTGTATAGACATGTAATTTTAACTTACTTATTTAAAAAGTTAAACTTATCCCCAACTGTTCTTTGCAAAGAAATATCAAGGATTTAAAATCATGGGAAATCACATGACTTATTTGTTTGGAAATAATATAGTCAGATTATTAATTTTGCTTAAATTTGAATCTCATAAATTACGAATAGAAATCACATTTCATTTCATGTGATATTCCTTGTATTATTAAACACGATGTTGGTATTTTTTTAAAGCTTAATTCTTTATATTCACATGTATTTCAATTTAAAGGAATAATAATTTTTATTGTAATAATAATTAATAATTAATATTATGCTGCTAATATTTTACAAAGATTTCTCTAGAAGGTTTCTATCCAACTTTATTTAAATGTTTCTATCACTTCTCCACGACCAAGTTGAAGCAGAAACCGTACTACCACTACGCAAAGTCTATGCAGTTACAAATGACATTTCTACATGTGGTTCGAAATCGGGTCCTTCCGTTGAGGATTATCGCTGAGAAGAAAAAGTGAAGTAACCTAAACACCCTTATATTTGAAAAACCATCTTTTTTATTCCTGCCCCGATTTCTATATAAAACTTCAATTATAGTGGATTTCTGACCAGATTTAGAATCTAGGATCATTTCTGTTTCGAAGCGTGCCATTAGTTTAATTCTGGTAGCAGATTATGAGAATTTCAGCAAAAGACTGAGTGCCTCAAATTTCCTGTAGGTCTCAAAAACCTCATTTTTATTCTCGTGCATATTTCCCCAAAACTGGTATAGGTACACTAGATTTCTGGCCATATTTAAAATCCACACAATATTTCTGCGTCGAATGGCATCATTAGTTTTATTTTGACTTCAATATTTTACGAAAAATATAAACAAAACATGAGTATCTCTATATCTGGAAAACAACTTTTTTATTCTGGTGACCATTTCTATATAACTGTTGCAACTATATTAAATTTCAGCGCAAGTTTTTAACCTAGAGACGTTTCTATAACAAATGGTGCCATTAGTTTCATTTTGACTTGAGCGATTTATGAAATATTAAACAAAAGTTCGGGTGTCTCAATTTTCCTATAGAACTGAAAATTCTGGTTTTGATTCTAATGCGTATCACTACACTGATTGAGCAGCTTAATATTTGATAGTTCTAGTATTTTATACCTTCGCTGTTCATATAAATGAAACGATTCACTACTTTTTATCATTGCTTCGAGACAATACACAATTTAATCAACTTTAGATATGAAATCATAGAGGTAAATGAAGGCTGCATAGAAATTTTGTTCACCAATAATTTTACATTTTTGTAACACCCTTCATTAAATGTACTATTATATTACTTAGAGTATTCATTGCTTTAAAAAAAGCGTTATTCTTTTTAGAAATCATCACCAGTAAAAATAAAGGCTTTATTTTTAAACAGATTAAACAGTTCTCTGCTGAAGCTTTAAAAATACGTTCTATTTTATAACACATTTGCTCAGATAAGCTTTAATTATGACCAGTTTTAATGGTTTTATTGCAACCGGAAATGAAAATATTTAAAGAAATGCATTGTAATTAAATTTTGAGCTGAAAAACGGTCCTTTGTACTTTAAAAGAGTTATTTTTATGTTTAAAAAGTGCTTAATTTCTGTATCTCATTAGTGTTTTTTTCTACATTCAGGTTATTATAAAGTAAACCTCATTTTCTCGAATTAAAACTTATTTGCTTTTACATATTTAAAAGGTTTTTTAATTTTTTACAACATGCAATCTTTCAATTGCATGATGGGTAATCATGCAAGAGCTTATTTTTTCCGCTCAAGTTCTTTATCTTTAAACCTTACTTAGCGGTTGACAATTAACCACATAAATGTATAATCCGAGAAAAAAGAGAAAGATAAAGGAAATAGTCTTAGAATTTGTTAATTCTTAGAAATTATGCAAATAGGAGGGACCGAAATTTTATTTATTTTGATATTGCTAAAGAAAGGATTTAATTTAAATGTGTTAGCGAATCGGGATAATTGGCGGGATACTAATTTAATATAATATTAATTAATGGTTCTTCTGAGATTCATATTTTCTGTAAGCCGTAATAATGCTGTTATAAATTACATTCTGAACAAGCTTTTTTCATCAGTTTTGGATATGCTTGGAAACGTATTCGCTAAATGTATATTTATGCAAAGTAAAGAAAGGGGAAAATATTTGCAGAAAAGGTGAAAAAAAACGAAAGAATTAACACAATTTGAAAAAATAATTGCGACCAACAAGTACATTTAACAATACTTATAAACTTTATTTTAAATGCTTATTCGCAAATTATAATTGCAGCAAAATTTAATATATTTCGAAAGAAAAATTGTTAGTATCTTACTTGTAAAGCAATTTATTATCTTACTTGAAATCATAGCATTAATGTAAAGATACTATGTTCTGTTAATAGCAGTGAATTTTAAGTTTACAATTTATGTGAATGCAGTTTAGTTCAACAAACAGTTGTATTAAATACATTTTGCAGGAACGTGAACTACATTTTATTGTCTTACAGAATTAATATTTATTTAAATAAAATTATTATTCAATACTGTTTTCTTTAATCAAAAAAATAAATATTATCTATTTGGGTTAGAGAAACAAAATAAAACTATTAATAAATTGGCTTCAGAATCTTCAGGTTCATATAAAGAGAAATTAATTTTAAAAATGGATTAACCGAATGTTGAATGCCAAAAAATGCTTAAATGATGACAACACTGGATTTCAAAATAAGTAATTACCTACATGAAATTTATAAGGCTGCATTTAAACATGTAAAGTATGCTGTGTAAAATATACCGTATAGTAATGTATAAAGTATACGATATACTAAGTATAATAATGGCAATCATGATTAAGTATTAAAGTATGCCGAATAATAAGCAAAATAATGTCAAATACGGTAAAGTATGCCGGATAATAAGGTATTTTCTACAGAAAGGAAAAGAATATTTCTGCTAGAAAAATTTAAATATGTTCCTATTTCTGGATGACGCTAATTTCATCAGTGTCGTACCTAAGAACTTCTCTTATTAACTAGTCATTTATTAATTTTCAGGTATTAATTTCAAAGATTTTGAAAAGAATAATTGTGTGAGTTTTAGAATTATAAATCAAGTAAAATTTAAAACTTGAAAAAAAAAATTTAAAAAAATCCCTTAGAAATTCCCTTTTCCCCCGCCCATTTCTGTAATTTACGAGTCTGCTGATGCAGCATGGGAATAGTCGAAAGATAAAAAGAAATTTTTTATTATTTTATAGCAATCGTTTCCGTTCAACTTTAAGACATGTTCATCCATTCCACATAAACTTCCATCGTATCACTTTACTTTAAATAAGTTCTTTTACTTATATCTCAAAAAATAAGATGTAGGTTTAGGTATAGGATAATCATATTAGGCTTAAAATAATGTCAGCTAATACTCTACTATTCAGAAGTTCAGAGAAATATATTTTGCGCATGACAGCTAAATTTGGCTGATAGAGAACTTTAGCGCATTTCTTATAGAAGAAATGTGTGAAATGACATCATAGAGAACAGAATATGCTCATGTTGTAGGACAAAGGGAATTAAAGCATCTGTGAGCCGTTTGGGGAGAGATATCGCCTTTCAAATAAACGGACTTAATCAAAGGAGTTTGAGTTTCCCTGTCATGCCATAGCTATCTGATTTGCTACATTTCTCACTCTCTGACATCGATGTTCTCTCTTATTAAGATGGTCCTACAAGAAATAAAGTTTTCAGACAATTCAAGCTATCCAAAACGACATGACGATCAGTTTATGACAGATAGCAAAGATATGTTCTATTTATTCGCTTAAGTATCGGGAAAGCTAGTGCAATTGTGTCTGTTCCGATAGATATTACTTCAGTGGTAACTAAGTTAAAGTTTTTAATATTTCAATATTTGATTTATCGAAGCCTGTGCTGCGAACGAAATCTTGTGATTTAACTGGCGCGTAATGTCCTTTGAAAATGAATATATTGTTTAAAGAGAAATTAATGTAATTGCTTTGTTTGAATACTTTAAAAAGTTGAACTCTTCTCATCATACCTTTAATGCACAATGGTGTCATAGTAGGAAGAGAAAAAAAAAAAGAAAAAGAAAGCAACAAATTTAGATAAGAAACGTTAAAGCAGTTAGAGTTTTGTGTGAAATGATAGCTTTAATTGTTATACAGAAGTTCAGATTACTTCAAAGTAAAGCAAAATAAATTACTTAAAAAGCAAAATTAAATTAAATAAAAAAGCAAAATTAAAGTAAAATACTTCAAATTAAAGCTGGGATTCGAATTCCTTGAGCGTTTTCGTGGTTTTCCCTAAGTGTAACATGTATACGAATAAGTTTCCCTTAGAAAGTACTCTACGAAGGCATCCTTACCTTTAGGCAAATAGCCATCGAAGACTTTGCTATAATTCAAATAAACCAAAATAAACCAATCAAACTGAAGGTACTAGCTGTTTATCAACTTCCGGCACCAGGGGGTATAAGACGATGCAGTAATGAATATATTAAGTTATTTGATAAACTAATAAAAGAAAAATAGGAAAAAAGGGGTCTAATAATCTGTGTTTGAAAGCTAATTCCAGGCTAGGTTTGTCCAGTAATTAAGTTCTAACGCAGAGCTTTCAAAGTTAATTTATTATTGATAAATCTTTCGCTACTTTGACTCATTTAATGACTTAGATGATAATTCGAACGTTGCCCTTTTTATCTGATCCTTTTTATCGTAAAATGCAACTTCTTTATCACAGGTTATTGATCAGAGTACACAACTTTTAAGACAAGAACCACGACAAGAATTTTTAAACAGCAGCGACAGAAGATACTATAATACTTCTTAATAATTCTGAGAAAATATCTCCATTAAACACTCTATAGAAAATATTTACGACTTGTGGAAAGAAAGAAAATCTTTCTCCATACCAGCTCTTTGAAAGAAATTTTGCCTGAAGACATTAATAGCTTTAGTATCTACAAGAATCTTGAGAACAGTGTCCTTAAAATTTTAAGTTTCTAGAACAATGGCATTAGAAATTTTAGCTATTTTTGAAAATATTGATCTACCAAGCAACACACTGGAATGACAAACAGTTTTTATATCAGGCAATCAAGGAGATGAAAACGTTTCAAAAGAAATAATTTTGAACTAATTTAGCAGATCATTTATTGGGTTAATTAATTATAACAAAGCAATCAAAGGCTGTTCTTCTAGGTAAGGATGCTTGCATTAAGAACTACCTAACTCTTTTAATTTGCTGAAGGGCACAAAGAGAAAATTCGAGTAGTCGCCAAACTGATTAAAATTTCATCTTTTGAACATTTAAAAACATGACTGGTTAATTTAGCTAAGCAACAATGCGTATAGGAATTTAATTGTGTATAGTAATAATAGCATAAATAGTGTTCCTATAAGCCCCACCAGTGACCGAGGGGTAAATTCCGCTGAATACTGGTAGTTGGACTTGGGTTCGAATGAGATGGTTGCTGGTTTGATTTTCGTGCTTTTCTCCATGTGTAATGTGAATAAGAGAAATGTTCTTAACGAAGGTAACCCTCCCCTTAGGAAGATAGCCCTCGTGTGCCTTGCCATATTTGAATAACCTAACCTAACCTTTCTTGTTAGTTGCATTACCATTTCGTTCCGGTTACATCGCGGCAAAATCATTGCGGAAGTAAACGTCGCAGAGAAAACAACGCAAGGCGAAAATGTCATGACACAAAACATCGTGGGAGAAAAGAAAGCAAAGAGAAAACATCGCAGTTCTAAAACATCGGGTACAAAATATCGTGGTAGAAAATAAAGCGATTCAGAAACTCCGCAGTTTGAAAACATCGTCATCGAAAACATCGTGGTAAAAAATAAAGTACCTAAAAATCCATGGCATGACGATAACATCGCAGACATGAGTTTTGAAGGCTTTAATAATTGTTAATGGATGTCGCATAATGATTTATGAGAGCAAGGTGGAGAGAAGGATAATTTTTACTTTCATATCTTTATTAACTAATAATTTTTTAAAAAACAATAAATTTAAACAATACAAGAAATAATTTTCATTATAAAAGTATCAGATTAACAAAAGTGAAGAAAATAATATCATAATTAACTTAGAAATTTTTTTTATGGATAAGTTCATGCATCATCATCGCACACAATGAGATTTCAGGTTTTAAAACTGGTAATTGCATATTCATATAATGATTTGGCAGTGCAAGAAGGAAAGAGGAATATTTTTATTGCTGTATTTCATATTTTTGAATGAACTTTTGAAGATTTTTGCTGAAACGTAAGAAGGAAACTTAAACATTAAAAAATTAAAAATGAGTACAAAATTAATGCAACTTTTAGCACTTAATACAATTTTAAATTTGCATAGTTAATTAAGTAATATCACTAATAAATTAATCGTTTTTTAATAAAGTTGATAATTTTCGGGAATAATACAATCTAAAAATGTTTCGAAAGGGAAGATAAAAAAATACATGAGGTTAAATAACTATGTAAATTTAAAATTCTTAAATATTTAAATAAATTTAAAATTTTAATATTCATGCGTAGAACATTCCGATTAAAAGATTTTATAGTAAACGGCTAACACTATGAAAAACATGTTAACTTAGAAAGACAGGTAAAATTAAATTAAAATAATAATAAGAAGAAGACGAAGAAAAAAATCCAAAAGCTTTCAGATTTTACATTACGTCCAAAGGAATTTTTTTAACGTTTTTTGTGTTATCTTTATTTATGAAATATCATGTTCTTTGCACTTAAACTACATAAAATACAATTCAACAGTAATTTCACAAAATATTTAAAAACAACATATCTTTCGAATTTCGGATAGGTAGTCTCGCACACTGGAGATAATTTTTTTTCGTACAGTGTTGCCATTGCTCGCTTTGTAATCGTTCAGTTCGTCAATAAAAAATTCGTTATTAAAGTTTTACAAAATATGAAATGTAAAATTCGAAATACAAAATTCGAGCTTCTAGGTTCACATGTTCAGACGGAGAACTATGTTATTCAAAATTTGATGGCCCTACGTACAGCAACTTTTTCACAGTGCGGGAAACATATATATATTATGTAGTTCCATCATTTTTTAATTTCTTTAAAAGTAAAACAGGACGATAACATTTGGTGGCAACAGCATGAAAAGTGATACAGCCGTTTATAGCAACGATACAAAATCCCGTTTCGAGATTAGTAGCCTATTCGGGCTAACGCCATTTTGGGCTATTTGGGCCATTTTGTCTTCGCATTTACATCTTTGGCGTTCGATGTACCGGCACTCATAAGCCAAAATGTTGAAAAACTTTGGGTTTTCAGTAGAGGGGGAAGACAGGATACGGCTGGTCAAGATCTTGAGTCGTATGTGTTGACACTGGGCGGCAGTGTAAAGGTCATGTAAACGTATATCATGCCCTGTTAGCTGCTGCTGCCGATTTATGGCCACTTGAAAAATATATTGCAATTTTTTTGAGAAAGAATTTGTATTTGAAAATAAACTGAAGTAACTTGTAAGTAGTTGTAAATAAACTGTTCTTTCTTTTTTTGAACTTTTGTCATTAAAATTCTATTATTTAATTTTCTCCCTTTTATTGCGTCTAAACTTGGCGATATTCTCTCCTTGGCGCTTTGACTGCGGGTAAAACAGACAAGTACTAAAAATGCCTACATGTAAAATATTTTTCAAGAAATTTTTGAGAATTTTGTATTAATACAGATTTTTTACAGTTTCGAATCTCGTTTTCTAACAAGATTTAACATCTAATGAAATAAGATTTGAAAATGAAAAACCCTTACCCGTAAAAAGGTTTTATTTGGTGATAAAATACTTGACATGAATAAATAAAAATTTCAAGCTTTACTAATTGTTATAGTGTATCAGTTATAGTTTCCCTTTGATTATATTGATTACCGTGGTTTTCATTAATGTGACAAACGTGTAGGATTAATTAACTGCTTTTTAATCAAGGAGTACCTTTATTCATCTTTTCTGCGCAATGTAAACGTATCAGGAGCAATCCTGACAAAAGTTTTCTCCAGTCGGGAAATTAAACGACTTATTTCGTAAATATGTATGTTTATAATTCTTCCTTTCCTTCTCCAGCTCATTTCCGTTTAATACGAAAAACGAGCTTTAGTTAATTTATTCTTTGATTATATAATATGGTATTGAGGATTTAAAGTTTCAATTAGTATTATTATATACTTAGTTTAGAAGTGAGATGGAGGGTTTATGAACATATCATTGCTAGATGAGTAATAATAATAATAATAATAATTGTTGCTGCTATTATCCCCTTTATCACTTATAACACAGCATAATATAATAAACGTTTATTTTTGTCACCATCTTCATTATTAGTCTACTATTATTATTAGTCCAAAGGGGCAATTTGCCCTAAAGGACTATTTATATCGTTTTAGCATTGAAAACTATAAACGATGAATCACTTTTCAAATTGTTACCACCAAATATTAGAGCCCTGTATCATATTTAAAGAAATTAAATAATGAAGAACTTGCATGAATGTATGCATGTTTCTTGCATTGTTATAAAACGACTGTACCTAGACCCATAAAAATTTGAATAACGGTATTCTTCCACAGAATATGGACATGTGGATGCCCTAATTTGAAACTTGAAAATTGTTTAATTATCGATTTCATATTTTGTAACACTTCAACGAATTTTTGATTAACAAACTAAACGATTTCAAAGGTTTTAACGATTCAATGGCAACACTGTACGGAAAAAAAAATAATTTTTATCTCCAGCGCACGAGACACTGAATCGGAAATCCTATAAATATGCTCATTTTAAAATTATTTTGCGATATTGCTGTTGAACTGAATTTTACGGTTTGAGTACGTAGAATATGATATTTAATAAATAAAGGTAAGACAAAAAACGTTAAAAAAACGCTCCTTTGGGCGTAATGTAAAATTTGAAACATTTCAGATTTCTGTTTTCCTTTTCTTTTATATTTTTTTACTATTGTTTTTATCATTATCTTCAACATTCATAAAGAGCGTAATATTATTGTTGTTACTATTATCTTCATAATCTGAAACATAGAAATACGTTATTATAATCATTGTTTCTAGCATCATCGTCCTTTATAACCTAGAATTACATTATTATTGGGCTTGTTATCATCTTCATGATTTATAACATAGCGTATTATTAGTGCTGTTGTTATTAGAATTATGTTCATAATTTACAGCATAGTGTAATATTATAAATGTTGTTATTGCTGTTATTAGCATCATAATCGTAGCAGTTTGTTATTTTTTGTTGTTATCTTCATAATTTTTAGCACATCACTGTACTATTACTATTGATATTTTTGTTTCTATTATTATCTTTATCATTTATAACAGGGCATTATATTGTTTTAATTGTTGTGTTATCATCATCTTCATGATTTTTATTGTTGATGTCGTTGTTAATATCGGCTCTGTTATATGAACATGACAAAGCACACGAAGGTTATCTGCATAACAAGAGGGATGCTTTCGTGGAGGATTTAAGGGAAACTGACTCGTATTCACGTTACACATGGAAAAAATCACAGAAACCAAACATAAGCAAATTAACTCGCACTACACATAGACGAGAAAATTGTGTGTGCGGTCCCCGCGCGTCACTGATTCCAAGCTTTTATGATGCGTCACACGACATGTTCTCACATCGCAGACACAATAATTCGTTCCAGTTAACAGTACAAGAGACATAACTTCACGACCAGTGTCAAGCGATTTTAGCGTTCTGCACTGTGTCAAAGCTCTCGATTTCGGGAACGGCTGATGAACCAATGATCTCGTTTTCCCTCTGATATCGTTCCAGATGTTACGAATTACAGGATGTAAAATATTGCTGAAAAATTAAGGAGGCGTGGCTAATGCAGTTTGCAGATTTTTTCCATCGGAACAACAAGCCAGAATGCTCTTGAACTCTCGACTAGAAAGACCCTCATTAGCAGGTTCCTCACGTCACGAGGAATGTACTTCACTACAATAATTATTCTATGCTATCCATGAATTATATATATATATATATATATATGTAAAGAGCCTCTCGTAACTGTAATAAATAAGTTTTGAGTTAAAAAATGCAGGAAGTATTAGCCAACCTCACAAATGTACTAATCATTTATGGAGTCAAAAACTGTACCCGCCGCCGGTTACCCAAAGCATCTTCCTCATTATATGGTATTATTGCGATCATTATTGCCATCCGAATGAATACAGAAATTTTTATTCTCCTTTATTAGCCAACTTCAGATTAACCAGATGCGGATGATAAAACAAAAAAGTTTTAACTGATACTTATGTACAAGTGTTTACTCGATGATGTTTTTTAAACTCTTTTGTAAATATTTTTTCTTAATTTCATTTATAATTTAATTTCTGTCTTTCTAATAATATTTATTTACTGATTTTATTTATATAACAAAAAGTACTCTTACTGTAGATTAAGCTTCTTGAAAACACAAGTAAATCATTAATAATATTTTTATTTTAATTATTAGTTATTTCAATTTTTTTAACTGTTAAACATGGACATCATCCTCTATGAATTGTTAACTGACAGCATTAAAATTATTTGATGTGCCTCTATTGCATAGATAGGTAACAAACAAACAAGCAAAAAAATGAAGCTGAATGATGTGATCACCTTCCCTATGTCAGGTTTATCTTGGCAGACTAATTTTTATTTCTGACATATAATAAACATTTTTCAAAAAGGAACAGCTCTAGCATTACAGCCACATTTGCAATTTTACGATAATTCTCACCACCCATTAACTAACCTTTCATTAAGCCATTATTTGTTGCAATACATATAATTTTGCCTCCATTATTTTAAAACATTATTTCCTTTTTAAAATAAAACTTCCTTTTCCAATCTACGAAGATTAACTAAGTCCAATGAAAATTCACGCATATTAGATACAAAATTTCATTATCATTTATAACGTACCGTAATTTTTATCTTCTTCTAGGCAGCAGTCATAAAAAAAGAAGGTACATCCTACATTAATCTATCGAGAAAGAAATCATGCTAATTACTAGTAGTACGGTATAATCAAATTTAAAAAGTCTGAGACAAATGATGTGATTTCGTCTGAAACAGCTTCGTATTTATATTTTATAATGATAAAAAGAGATTTTTTTTGCGATAACAAATGAAACAATGTAACATTTAGTATAAAACTACAACTAACGTTATTCTCATTAAAGAAGAATATGCTTGGTTAGTTTTTTAATCAAGGTTGAACAGAGTAAAATGTTTATGAGTCTAATTATTTCTTTCGATGTTATGCTTTACTGCTTATTAAGATAATATTCCTCCTCTTAGTTTACGGGTAAGCAATGGAGAAAGCTCAGTTTTATCAGTGATATTCTCATTATGAGCACTAGTTTAATAAAATAATAAATGTACTTTTGATACAAACTAGGTATATGAAAATAATTAATACAACGCAATTTTTCTTTATAGCCAATGACAGTGATTTCATTGCTTATCTATTCTTCCTTATATCTGTTTAGTATATTAAGAAATGAAACACGGATTTTCATAAATTCTATTTTAAAAGAATATTAATTATAGATTTTACTAACCACTCCTAACTACTCTACTAACCACCTACTAACCATTTACTAACTATTATTATTAACTATATATTGCTAATGATTAACTTTTAACTATAATTGTTGATTATTAAATATAAATATTACCTATATGTATATAAAACTACTAATTTTAATTATTAAATTTTATTATGTACCATAGCTTTTAACTATAACTACCAACTATTAACTATATACTAATAAATGTTTACTAATTATACATTCCTACTCATTTATTAACCATATTCGGCTTATCATTTATCTTAATAAACTATTATTTACTAACTACAAATTCCACTTTCTACTTTAACGGTATAAAGTTCTAGAAATCGCCCTCTCGCGCTTACAGGAAAGCCTCCACTTGGGCTTTAACTTAAGATAGAAAATAAGTAATATAAATAAGTAAGATAGAAAATACTAAGCTACATAAGACTACAAAGTAAGATAGGTTTAAAGCGACGACGTGGCCGAAGGCAGGACACTCGCTACTGAGAACTTCTGAGCCTTCTACGGAAGTGATTGAACTTCTCATTAAATACTGGTTGCACTTTATTTACATAAAACATGATATTGAAATCTCATTCTGGCAGGTAGTTATAGGTGGAAAACAGGAACTTAAAGAGGTGGAGAGTCATTAGGGTTTTTTGAAACAGGACAAGTAAAAAATGTGAATTCCCTTCCCGGGACTCGAACCTGAATATCTAGAATAAGTGCCGAGTATACTACCTTTACGCTACTAAGGCATGCAGAAAGGATGGAGTAAATATCTTATATACTCCCCCTTTTAAGGGATGATTGAAGAGTAGGGGACCCAGTCGCCAAATACTGGTGATGAAGAATCATCATCCACTATCTTTTTAGTTCGGGCGCCATTGTAGAGTCATTAACATATTTTTGAAGTAGAAGTGCATGAAAAATGAGCAGTACCCTTGCCGGGACTCGAACCCTGAACCTCTCCAATACACACCGAGTGTGCTACCGTTACATTACGAAAGCGTGGGCAAAGGAGGGAGAAAATACCTTATAAAGTTTCAAAATTAAAAATAACTAATAGAAAATTAAAATAATCATCAATAAAATAATCATTAACTTAAAATAATCATTAAATCCCTACAACCGCTTGTTCTTCGCATTGACGTCAAATGCTTGTAAATTTTGTATTTATTTATTTTTATTCTTGAACACATGCAATCTCCACGTGCACCACAAATGCACAACACGGGTCTTACAAAAGTAAGTTAATTAAAACATTAAATATTACATTCATAAACGAAAATAACAAAAACAAAGAACAGCAGTCTAGACTTCAGTAAAACAAATAAGCTCAATGGCCAATTCCTGCCAAACTTTTTCAAATCGTTCTGGAAGCATAGTTTAGGTCCATCGAGGTAGAACAAGAAAAATTAAATATTCCACATCTTGAGGTAGTTTTTTTGAACACGCAAATGAATTATTTGATTTTAGATTGAAACGAAACAGGTAACTTTCAAATTTACCGTAATCAGATAAAAACTGAGATATTTTAAAATTAATAAAGAGGAAAGGCTCGTAATGCAGTCAATTGTAAGTAAAAGGAAAGACCATTTTGGTGCACTCAACATTACAAGATGAGATATATTCATCATGTCACTTAGACATGATGAATATATACTTTTATGATAAAAAAAACTTCCAATGGCGCTTTGGAATGCTAATTGATATCAACGGGTAAATCTAAAGCATCTTTAGCTAAGAAATCAGCTCTTTCATTTCTTTTATTCGGCTAAAAGAAGCATTCTTGAAGTATTTACTTTATATTGTTGTGTACTCGAAAGAGATAATTCGTTTATTTTATTGCAGGACAATACTTCAAAACTAATTTTTGAACTCCCTCCACCTACTCAGGGGTTTTTTGAAATTTTTCAAAGACATGTATGTCTTTGCAAGAACATCTCATAAGCACTCCACAAAATTTATTTTTGAAAATTCGACAGATTTTTTTCGACAGAAGTTTTATTTTTTAAAATTCTACATTGCAGAGTCTTAGTAACTAAAAAGTAATCTTCCACGCGTAGTCCTTTTGGCATTTCTATCGCAATTTACCGAATTTTGGAGGTTCACTAACCCCTTCCAATTGTTTATCAGCTAGTTCGCAACTGATAAATATGATAAATTTTTTAAAATCGGTTGTTTAAAAATTCATGTAAACAGACTGCATCTGATTATTTAGTTGGGACGAAGAACACTTGAACTATGTGTCTGAGGGAAAAGATGTGTTTGCTTGGGGCTTTCTAAAAGAAACTTGTTCATATGCATATTATACATCGCTAAAAGGAAAATCGTTGGACACGCCGTTGTTTTTACTAAAATCGTTGGATTTTTAATAAAATGGACGCTCATATACTAATTACATTGGGATGTGCCACCCAATCAGGATGGTGGTTAATGGCTTTGACTGCCGTACTTAACGGCCTTGGGTTCGAATCCCGGAAAAGGCATGGATGTTTGTAAATGTATACTGTCAATGTGGCATGAGGACATTTAAAATATGCGACGAACCGAAAGTCCTCTCGAGATATAGGAGCCTCCGGATCCATTCCCTCGGGGTGCTATCCTTCAAATTGAGGAACGGCCTGACCCAGGAATGGAGTGTCACCAGTAACTGATACTGATACCAGTAACTCAAGCGTCTTGCCAACAACAGGCGCAACTTTACCTCCTTGATACAGTGGATTTCGTGGATTTGTTCTGATTTCAGACAAGCGAGATTAGTCACAAAAGCAACAACGACATTCAGTGTTGCTTGTAATCAGAATGTTGATGAGATGTTATCAGAATTATCTTGTCAGAAATCTCTCGCCAACAACAGGCCTCCTTGCTACTATGAATTTCGTGGGTTTGTTCTGATTTCAGGCTAGCAAAATCAGTCACAAAACAACAACGGCATTCGATGTCGTTATCGCTTTTGTGAATAATCTCGTTTCATCAAAACGTTGATCAGATGTTATTAGAATTTCAATGAAAAATGGAAGAGACAATTATATTAAATTTACTTAATTTTTTCTTTTTAGAATCCGCCATTGTTAACAGGCCTACAAGTTTAATTTCTACTTAGTTAATTCCATAAGATCAGGAATGTTATGATATTTAAAACGTGTTTCTCCTTTTCGTGCATTTAATTAAAACGAAATAAACACAAAAAGCATATGCCTTTTTACTCCTTTCTACGAATTAAAGAAAGTATTGCAATCACGAAAAATTCCGGTATCATATTTCAACGGAAATTCTGAATCTATCCATTCTGAACTCTATCGAATCAATTTAACTTAGTTTTTGTGCGACATTTGTACGTAAGGACAGAACAAAGGACTCTTTTTCCCAAAACAAATTATAAAACTGATTTAAAATGGATTCAGAAGAGATTTTTTCGTGGCGTCTGTACGTACGTATGTATGTATCTCACATAACTCATAAACGAGTAGCCTCAAAACGTTGAGATTTTGTACATAGGACTGCTACAACATATACTTGTGCACCTCCTATTTTGGTTGCAGTCGCCCGCACGAAAAGTAAATACATATAAATATTTATATATACACACCCAATCTGTTAATCGGCTCAGTGAGCTCAGTTTTTTTATTATGATATGTTGATAAATTATGCATTTTTTGCTTTAAAAACGTTTGAATTATGTTAGTCTTATCTTCCGGTTAAGAATTTTATGCCTTTAGCTAATCTGCATACAACAGTTGTAGAATTACCAACAATTTAAAAGTTGTTTAACTGCGGCTAAGCCTAATATTTTTACCATAGCAGCCATATTTGTTTACACTTGAAATTTAGAAGAATAGTGAATTAAGTCTTTCTGCAGCTTCAGGGTCTTTTTGCCGAGTGGCACCAAAAGGAAACTTTTAGTTTTGTGCACCAAAAAATCTGCGTGATGGCCGAATAGCTGGTTTTGGCGTAAAAACTGTAATTTTATTTGTAATTTTTTTAAAATTGTTTTAACTATAGTTGGTGTTTTATGTTTATCTATATTTTTCATTTTTTACTGAAGATGTTTTGAGTTTTTATGCATTTTTGCCTTGCCAAGAAGTGAAAACTGAATTGATTGAATGAGAAATATTTCTCTAATGAAATTTGAGAAAATAAGTTTAAATGAAATGTAACAAAAATGCATATAATTTAATATTCCGTACAAGAAGGCCATGTGGTGTACACATTAGTTTTTGTTTTATTAAAATGTGGTAATTCAAATGTAAAACGGCCACCAGAGGCTGAGCGGTAGACTGGCAAAACAAAGACAATTCGGCCGGGGCTCAAAACCCGACGGACAGGTTTTCTGAATGAGATCTATCGTAGTTTTCCACATGTTCAACGTAAATACAAACCAGTTTTCCTTAAAAAATCTTTTACGAAGACATTCCTCCCTCTAGGCAGATATCTATTGTGTGCTTTATCAAAATCCGAATAACCCTAATACATAGAGTAAAATCTAAAACCTATTATAACAGAATACAAGATACAAATTTAGAAATTAATTCTTCGCGTATTTACTTTCCTACATTCCAAGTTATTAAATGCCTAATTAACTATAAGAAGGCAGCACAAACAATTACCTGAGTTTTTTACCACTGTCGTCAGACAGATGTATGAAACTTATTTTCGACGTGAGTTGTTTACAGTTTTTGCGTCAAATTATCTTAAAAAGAAAAATATAATACTAATATGGTGGATTAATATACATATCTGTATCCTTCAAAAGATTTCGTATATCATTCATGCAAATCTCTCGAATTTTCAAAAGTGTTTTCTGCGAAAATTTCGGAACTTTTCTCATTAATAGACCATTCTTTTACATTCGAATAAAAGGCATGAAAATAATCTTCGTCATATAATAACAAATTCATTAATAAACTGGTTTTAATGTTTACAAAAATTCATGTACGAGTTCCAATTGTAATTCCATTTTGATTTAGATTGTAACTAGATTCAACTTTCATCCTACAAAGTTAATAATCAGTATTTTGCGTTATTGCATTTCATATGAACGGAATTATCAATTAAAATCATTAAGTTGGGAAAAAGATTGCCATTCAGAATCGTAACAGTGGTTGTGCCGCAAATGCTTTAAAAAAACCGCAGGGATCAGACCGCATCAGAGATTCCGGTAAAAAATACTGCGGTTTTCTTTGTTCTTTTTCTTCAATCTCCCTCTTTGTCGTTTTAACATTTCATTAGTTCTGTTGAGTTGTAGTATATTATATTCTGATCTGTATTGACACACGGTGCTGCAAGCTATAAAGATGAAACTCTTTGTATCGTTAAGAAAATTTGTTATTTATAACGTACATGGAGACGTGTAGGGTAATTTTCCAACCAGAGGTCAAGCTAATAAAACCAGATTCGGGAAAAAGAAAGAGGAAACAAAATTTCTTAAAATTAAACAGAAATAAAAAATAAGCAATTAGAAAATGCATGGACATATTCAGAACACGAAAAGAATTTACATATACTTAAGTCTCAATGCTAATTCTAACGACGCTGTTTCGATATAACTCATTTTTTCCCTTACCCTAAAAATGCGAAAAATTTTACACATATCCTCTTTCCAAGGCGTTCGGTTTACTATAATCCATTATTATCTAAATCATTAACTGCTACCGACAAACACTACTGAAAAATTTCAGCTACCGACAAGAAAAGCTTGTATTACCGTGTGATTTTTCTTGAATGAATATTTGAACATGAACAAGCTATCCAAACATATGGCAGCTCTTACGCGGTATTTAATCTCTATATTCGAAGCAAAGCAACTTGAAATGAGAGTAAAAGATGTAGGAAGTATACATCCGTTAAGTTTAACATAATTTATAAATTTCCTTTTCTGAAAATTGTTCAAGGAAAAGAACAACAGAAGCAATTAATAAACTGGGCATTGAAGTTCTTATTCGCTAAGTTTTACATAATTTCTTTATTCTTATTCGGTTATACAAGTTAGTATGAAAAACAAAACTAAACTAAAATAAATTTTGTTTATTTTAACAACTAGGTTTCGAGCAGATAAGACCATGGATTACTGTGGTAGTCCGATCGAAGCTGAATATCAAATAGACAGGATCCGCCAGCAGCTGAGCAGCAAAACCATTGAATATTAGTAGTTTGATGTGATTTCATATCCTAGCAAACGGTTCGGCTCCTTGGGAATTTTTGTAGTTTCCCTCATGTATTTAAAAGAGCCAGTTTTTGGTAAAAAGTACTCCCGAAAGGCATCTGTCTCCTTAGACAGGTAGCTCTCGAGTGCTTTTTTGACATTTAAATAATCCTAATCCGATAAACAGTCTGGTTGTATAGTTTTTGTGTGGTTTTCTTCATGTATAACGTGGATGCCATCCAATATTTAAGTTTTACACAAAAAACTCTCTCTTAAACAGCTAGTCCTCATGAGCTTTGCCGCCATCAATCAGCCAATCTACTTGTTTATTCCTGGAATTGAGTTCTGTTATGTATTAAATTATATATTAAAGTGACACCGTTTCAATACGTAATTAATCGTTTAGTGTTCTAAATCCTGCGCATTAATATGCTATGAAAAATCAGTTTCTCATATTAAGACCTCCAACGCTGTATTTATTTAAATTTCATATAATATAATATAATATTAAACTCAAGTGCTTCAAGCGATTGCAGTACGAAGACGCTTGACTATACTGTGTGCTTGTTAAACACCCAATTATTAAAATTACTTTAAATCATAGAAGGTCTCTCAATGCATGAAGTAAATAAAAAAGGAAACTTAATTCTATAAGTAGGTCAATGAAGTCCACTGAACTGGTGACTGAGAATTGCATGCATCTTTACACTTTTCGTTTCTTTACCATGATATTAATCAACTCTATTAATCGAAAACAGAAATGTGTCAGAATGAATCATAGAGGTAGAAGATGAGATATCAAAGAGGGCTGAAGCCAATGACATTTTTTCCCTCTGGCATCGCCTCAGCCGTATCTGTTACTGCTGATACGACAATATCCATGCAGGTGAGAATCCTCCATCATTGTTACCATCTCCGCCCACGAGGGACCTAAGGGTCGCAATTACCATAACTCGAAACAAGAAAGGGGTACGCCGTCTTAATCTAGTTATGATAGCGCATAGTGAGGTTGGCAAACCAGGAGGACATGCTGTCCACCGAAGGCTAACATCAGAAAGGCGGCAACGCGAACCGGTTTTTGACGCATGTAAACATCACGGGCGCGGGAACCGCAAGGCCCGCGATTAATCTCAGTTCCGAAGATCATGGACACGCGGAAAGGAGCCAGGGATTGGATAATGACCAGGATGAGAGATACGTCGTGCAAGTCCGCAGGGATGGATGGAATTTAGCAGCACTAATTACAGCAGACTTGGCTTTCTTAAATGGCTGAAGGGAAAGGCTATTGATTATGCTGAGTTCACCACAGTCCTGTAAAAAGAGATTAATTTTGTGCAATCTGAACCTCAGTGAAATAATTTGCATTCAGGCTGAGTAAATAGAAATATCGAACAACAAATGAGCATAGCTCGATTATAAGGGAGTAAGAATGATTATTTTCAGATGATTGGAATTAGAAAGAACTACTGTGAAGAAGCTGTGTCCTCGTGGGCATCTATTTCGGGGGGGGGGTAGAAAACCAAACGTATTGATTCCACTTTTTGCGTAAGTACGCAAATGAGTTAATATATAGGCATTTACGATTAGAATTGATTTTAATGTGATTCTGCTTTTGTAATATAATTAAATAAATAATAGTTCCGGTTTGGTTTTATGCAGCCGTATCTTATAAAATTTGACTCAAAATTTTTAGATGATTGTGCAATTGTATATTAACGAACCGAAGAACTAATGTTTCAAAATTCGATAGTTTTTCATGTATACAACTTATCTTCAAAGAGTTTTTCCTCTAGATAACTTTATTTTGTACAGCATCATAAAGAGCTATTAGAAGCAGATAATTATAATAATTATAATTCCTGGACGTTAATGTTAAATTTTATACCATTTGCCTGTAATATTTATGCTGTTCAAGTCAAGGTATGGAACAGCTCAGGTTCAAGAGAATTTTCTCTTTTTGAAATAATAAGAGTCAAGTTATATAAGAAGCATAATTGTATGCCGCAGTAACACAATATAAATCCTAGCATCAGAATCAAACAATAGCTTAAACTTTCTTCCCGAAAGAAAAACATTAATAGTCATTTCTTGCGCCTTAATTTCTTCTCCAATTGGAACTGAAAGAGAAATATTTCTCATGTTGCTAAGAATTTTATTTCATTGGAGTGTCTGAATTACATCAAAGGACACAAAGGCTATATGCCTAAGGGAAAGAATGCCTTCGTAGAGAACATTTAAAGGGAAGCCGCTATGTGTTTACTTTACACACAAGGAAGACCACGAAACCCCTCAAGCAGCCAGTCCTTCAGCGGGATTTGAACCTAGATCGAACTACGAGTTCTCGGCTATTTTACTGCTTCGCTGACGCTGGGCTTCCTTCGGTAAGGAATTATTACTTCGTTTAAACTACCTTAACAAAGTCGCTTTTTTACTACTATTTTCAGTTATATTATAATTTGTAATTAGAGTATCCTCATGAGGGAACGTTGTTCAACATCATACGTATCCACAGGGTCGGCGCTAGGCTTTTTGCTTCCCAGCTAGTAAGTTCCAGCTCTACAGCTGCTGGAATCTGTTGCCCTACTATCCTGAATTCTAAAAATTTTCGCGTCACAAAATTTTATTGCCTGCTTGCACCGTTCGCACCGACTGCAACGGTTCTGGCGCTTGACCTCAGTTTTCACTAGCTTTAAGACACTGATATATCTATTAAAACAAATTACGGTTCAAGGAGTACGGCTACGTTTTTGTTCACATTTTTTACTTTTTATTTATTTATTTTTAACATTTGAATACACTTTTTTCCTATTTCAGCCTAATTAAAATGGTTGATTGCTAAACTAGTTTCATACATGTCATTTGGCAAGACTTAGATTCCAAAGAAAAGGACAAATTAAGTGAGTATTAAAACAGAAATATTTTATAAATCTCAAGCCAATAAACCTGTTGCTACTTCTAATGCAACGCAATGCTGTATTAGGTCTTCTAACGCAATGCTGTATTAGTTTTTCTCTGCGCATCTCACGCCGTTAACACGCAGATTGTACCTCGGTTTCCCAGCGTTCTAGAGGAAAACGTTTCTTGCCTTTAGTGACATGTTAAGCTAAGTTGCACATATTTCTGTAAATTTAGAGCAAGAACGTCTTTGTTTGTTCCTTAAAGAAGGAAGAAAAAAAGAAAAAACATAAATAATTGAAGTGGTTGCCCTTGTACTAGATTTGGAAAGAATTTATGTTTATTTCAAATAAGTTGAGATCACCAATTGTTAGGAAAGGTTAAAAAATATTAATTTGCTGCGTATCGCGCAAAAACGGTTTTCATATAAATTTCAAATAATTAGCAATTAAGTTTCTTTGCCACAACTTTTCACTCCACTACGATTAGAATGGCTGTTAACTAAATGGGGAAAAAAAAGGCGGAGTTAGATTTTTATCAATGAAAATGAAAAAGAACTTCTCCTCCCTTTTTAGTTTAAAAAGAAGAATACTTTACGGGTTTTTATCACTGCCTGTTAAAAATAAAACTGATTTAATGGATTCTATTGATTAAACTATCCAGTCTTGTTTAACTTGTAATCTAAAAATGACTCCAGTTTATTATTTCCGATTAAAGATACAAAACTATATTTGCTTCGATATCACAGCATTTTTCCAGATTTCAAATATTATTATTGTCAAGGGAAATAGAATAGAAATTAATAATAGAAATTAATTTCGAATTTCGGATTATCTCAGAAACAGTTAATCATATATAGTATTTCAGTAATAAAAACCTCTTTTTTTTATCAACGCAATGAAATCTGATAAAAATAATACCGTTAGGAAGATTAGTTGCTGATGGATATTAATTACAATGCATAAAATATCAAGAGCGCTTCATGCGAGTTCCCCGTTATAAAGTACCAGCACTCTTATGCAGGTTGACTGATTTTCGAAAAGACAGAAACCTTCGTAAAGGGGTGCCAGTGCAAAGATACTGTGGCAGTCTTGAGGCGTAAGGCGACGTCCATGTTAGACATGAATTCTGGTTTCACATGATCATTTAACACTGATACAATATTTCAGTGAATGGATAATTTAACAACTTTTGCACCAGGTGTCAGCCCATTAAAAAGGCGTCATAAAGTGGTTGTAGTGGCCTCCGTACTGCATCAAGTCCGGGTGAGGTGGTTCCGAGGATCAATCAAACTCTCGCACCACGAAGCATATCAGTTATCGGAAACTGCCGCATGCAGCTCCTTTGCGATAACGGTACGGTATTTATCTGCTACGTAAGAGATCCAAGTAAATCCCAAGTCCGTCGCCAAGCACATCGGAAACTCGTAAGCCGCACTTGCTAATTAATGGCGACACCAGCAAGCAGCAAAAACCGCAGAGTCGTACTAGCGAAACTCATGCCTCGGGATCGCCACAGTACCAACTCGATCTCTCTTCAAAAAGACAGAAACCTCCCAAACGATTACTCCGTTATAAAAGTACCAGCCCTCTTACGCATATCTATTGCTTTTTGAAAAGACAAAAATCTGTATACGGATGCCCTGCTATAAAGGTACCAGCACTCTTACGCAGCTCGGCTGCTCTTGGGAAACACAGAACTTTCATTAAGGTGCCCTACAAAAAACAAACGCACATTCTTATGAAGATCAATTACTTTTCTTATAAGGGTGCAAGAACTTTCATGTCGAGGCAACCCTATAATTGTACCATTTTCGTTTGCCTTACTGATTAATTAATAAAGCATGTGGAAAATAAATTTTCTTCATCTTTATGCAAAGTCCATGCTTTTTTTTTATAAATGTAGCGGCAGTTTTGTGCAAGTGAGGCACAAAGCATAAGCGAAGATTTTTTTTTCGCGTGACTATTAATTAGTAATACAGACAAATATCGGACTTAAAGATACTTGCACCCTTATGAAGGTTGGTGAATCTAACATTATGCTGGCGAACCCTCATGAAATTAGCTTGTTACTCTCTTTTCGAACGAGCAAGCGGCCTGCATTCGGGCACCTTTTTAATAAAGAACCTTTATGAAAGCTTCCTTGAAATATCTTATGGTTTAATATTTAAGGAATTTACAGAAAACGATCAAACTTCATTTTGGCGTAATTCAACCGTCAAATACCATACACTCTGTCAAGATTTAATATTCTTAGAACAAATAGTCTTTACTCTAATAACAACGTGGCCTGGTAAATTCATAATTCTAGCAATTTTGCAGTTCAGTACAATATAATATATTTATTATATCCTTCAAATTAAAACTATATATTGTTTAATAAATGTAGATTTAAAAGGATTATATATATATTCAGAAAGAGCGAGATAAAAATACGAAAAGCAAACATCCGTGCCTTCTTCGGAATTCGATCCTAAGCCCTTCGGTACGGCACTCAGAGTTCACTAACCACTATACCGTTTAGGTGACTTTTCAGTCACGAATAGGAAAACATAAGAAATAGGATAACCCATGTTATAATTAATTAAAAATACGTTTCAGAATTTACTTGAATTGCGAAGTGATTTAATCTGGAGAATAAGTTCATTTGGTTACATATATTAAATCAGTATTCAAAACAAGAAGAACGGATTTCAAAACTGAAAACAAAAACAATATTTTGTTTATATTATTCTTGTATTTCGATAGAAGTCAATGGGAAACAGAATATTAGGTTCCGTTCAGAAAGTGGTATGGATGTTATTACTGGTTAAGCTGAAGTTCTTTGCAAGGTAACCAAACCTTGCTACGTCACAAAAATTGGTTTATGGGTTTAGCATAAAGTTTGAAATTTTTAGTTTTATGCCGAATTGGTATAAGAGTTGAGCAATCAGAGTGAACGCGCTAAACCTATTGAACGAGAAAACAGAGAGGGAAAGCTGTAGACACATCCACGCATGCGCAAATTTAGCTTCTCTAATTGGCTACAGCTTAGACCCTATTTCGCAGGTGTGAAAAGAACTCTTGCATTTTATTCCGTATGACTATGCCTCTTTGACTTTTATGCCACCGTCTGAACGGAGTCTTACTGGCTAATTTTGCTTTATTCTGATGATCTGTAAAAAATTTTTTTTCCCCTCGTTTCTCAATAAGAAAACCTAAATTTCTTTTAGATTAGGCTTGATTAATTTGCAACTCCATGTATCTGCTCCCGGTTAATCGCGATTTTACTATGGTGAACGTTTCATTTATTTAATGTGCTAATTACAAAAACACACACACACACATATATATATATATAT
>KK120085.1:136770-182300 GCA_000611955.2 Stegodyphus mimosarum | reverse complement strand
GACTCTTAAGAAATAGTAAAGTCTCTCGCTGATTAATGTTTTAATTGTTATCAAAAGGAATTATTCTTCAATAAAGCTGGTTCTTGTTTTCTTATTTATTCTTATTCTCCGTCATCGATAGAAATATTCTTTCTACGCATTCCTTCATCAAATGCTGGTTATAAACCACAAAGCCACAATACAGCTTTAATAATGAAGCTTTTGTAATATTAGAACAACATTTGAATCCTAATATTACAAAATCCTAGTACAACAACATTTTAAATCCTAATACTACATTACCTTTTATTTCAAAAACGTTATTAGAAGAAAACCATAGATTCATAGATTTATTGTTAGTTCTTCAACAATCCTCATTAAATTTCATTATTTGTTCAGATATTAGTAGCTGGTTTGGTCACCAAGATTTAAAAAGGGCAAACAGGTGGATTATAATATAAAACAGTATAATTCGAACATTTCAGAATTCAACAACAATGGAAGTTGTTTCAGATCTATTCGTCTGAAAACTGGATAAAAACATGAATAAATATTATTCATCAATATATTAATTAATTGCAGCACAGATGTACCTGTAATGATGCAAAAGCCTAAATGGCAGAAACTTTAAAGGGTTTAATTTAATTAATCCCCATCAAATAATTACCTTATTCCCCAATTACTTTCAGAATAACTTAGCTTATTCCCAATTGCTTTAATATCGGAAACCACTTCGATTAAGATGAAATGTCCGCGAGCATCGATGGAAAAGCTTCTTGCGCCCAGTCAATTGTTCCTCGTGGTTTTAATATTAAGTAGGGTATTTACTCGAGTGATTGAGTTAAAAGCTTTGAATTACGAAAATGCAACTGGCCGCAGAATAACTGTTGACCCACCCCTGTTTGTACACTGACTTTGAACTCTGTTCCCATCTCGAAGGTAACGGAGCGGAGGTTCGTGGTAATTAATTGATTAATTAAGTCGCTTCGAAAGCGGCAGCAGTCACAAAAGGTATTGTAATACGAATACCGCCGATTTGTTGCGCTTCATATTTTGTATTGATAACACCATGAGATTTTAAATTACAAAAGTCATCGAAGATTATTAAAAAAAGTTTAGTTGATTGTTTTATTTGTATTTCATTGTTAGCGTTGTTCTATTTGAAAAATGCCGATTGAAAATAGCATATATTTTTAGTTGCTTTAATTCGAATATAACATTTGAAATATTACTTTTTAGCGAATGCCGAACGTTTTAACTATAGTTTATGTTTTAAGCTATATCCAAAAGCGTTTTTTATTCTATCTCCCCCCCCGGCGCATGCCCAAAATCATAATAAACTAAGATAGCATATCACATATTTCCCAGATGCAAATAAAATATGAAGGGTATCTAAACACGGTAAAGCCCCAAATACTATCTGCCTAACCTCCTCCGTGGAGGATTTTCTGACGGAAACCGGCTCGTATTCACATTATACATGAGAAAAACCACGACAACCACCCCACAGCCAGCCCATTCCTTTGGGTTCGAACCAAAGCCAAGTCAAATCCCATTAAGTGGTCTTAACCACTGGGCCATTGTTGGGGTAATAAAATATGAAGATCATTGGAAATTGTCGAATGCCCTCGTGAACGTCCATTAAGTAACTGTAAGATTAGAGGTTCGATTCCCAGTGAGGATACAACTATATTCTTTGCTTCTGAGTTTGAAGTACTTCTGGCTAGTATCCAGCGGTCTGGAGTTCGAATCCTGTCAAGGGCATGGTATATTTTTCATGTTCCCCGCTTCGACAAAATTAAGGACTTTTCAGTGGCGCCCGGACTAAAATGTGGTGAGGCATTTCCTTAGCGCGCGCCTCCATACTGGAAGCACCTCCGGCTACCCCCGAAAAGTCTGTGTTCGAATCTCAGCCAAGGCACTGCACATTTTTCATACTTTCTACTTCAAAAACTCTACGATGAAAAAAGAAATAAAGAAAAAAAGACTTGAACTATTCTTTACTTTTAATTTATGCAAATAATGTAATGAATTGGTTATGTCCAATACTGAAATTTGATCCTGTTTTTTAAATCACTAATTCTATGAGATAAATTCCGTAAATAAATTGTCCTTTTAGGAAAATTTATATTGATCAAAATGTTTCACTATATCACTTAATTATATTAACATTAGAAACTTTTTTTTTTCTAAACTGGTATTCCATTTTTAGTTACATGTAAATTTAAATATTTTGTCATTTAGTTTATTTACGATCCCGGAACATGGTCTCAAATTTTAAAATTAAATATTTCAGTCAATTTTTTTGTATAGAAATTAGGCTTTTATTAATAAGCTTTTACATAATACAAATATAAGGACCGACTGCCGTATAAAAATATATCGTCAATTAATTAAAAAGTCGCATAAAGACTTTTATTTACACGATGCATATTATTGCAAAGAAAATAAATTTGAATTACTAATTGTCCATTGTTAAATTTTCAAAAGCATGCGGTTTGGAGTTTTATGTAGTATTGCGTACAGCACCTCTTAAAAGTGTTCCTGTTTCCAAGAGATACGTACTTCAAACTACCTTTTCCCATTGATTACCTTATCATCGAACACTGTCACATAAAATTCTAGAATATTCGCATCCCATTTCACGCATATAAACAACCACTTCAAAGAAATTGCCGCAATTTAACATCTCACTTTAGTGTATATTGACACTTAATATTGTATGAATGTCTCCTAAGAAAAATACTGTAAAAGGTTTTCTAAGCACGCTACGGATCCATATAAATATTTTTCATTTACAAGAGCCGCTTTTTATCCGCACCAGAAATAAGCAAATATAAATAAAATGCGCGGATAAAATCGCCGTTAAAATGCACATTCCACACGAAAGTGGTAGAGGAAGAAAACAAGAGGGAAAAAAAATAGCAATATTGGAAGTGCCTTCGAAAAAAGAACATTCCTCCACTGGTAATTTGCACTGGATAAAGAATGAAACACTTATTAAAAGAGCTCCAGAGGAAGAATACCGGAAGAGAACTTGAGCGGATGACAAGTCGGGAGGGGTGGGGTGGGATAGTAGACTACACAGGAGGGGAAAAAATCGCAACGAATTGTTCTCAAACTTTTTTTTATACAACTATTTTTCCTCCCTTTTTTGTTGGTCTGTGTCGTTTGTTAATAGCAGCATGTGTAGTTATTTTTAATGACCCTGAAAAGCATGAAAATACAGAATTAAAAGCACTTAATAATAGAGACTCAAAAGAAATATGAGTGGTTGTCCTAAATTCGTAACATAATTTACGAATAAAAACAAATGGAAAAATTAATGATGTAGACATGGCCTTGCAAGTTAATTACGAATAGCGTTTAAGACGATAATTCAAATAAAAAATTCTACTTTTTATTTAATTTGAATAGCCTGCTACATTGAGTAAATTCTGATAAATATTCACTCCAAGGGATGGTATTTTTTATTTTGTTTTTAGCGGCAGTGCATAAAAATGGATAATAAAAAATAAACCAAGCTGCTAGTAGTAGACACATTTATTATTTTCAGAATTAAGATTTTAATAAATTAAAAAAAATCGTGGCAATAATATTATTATAAATTTCTACAATTATTTAAATTCACTTATCTCATAGTTGTTTTTGTGCATTACTTTGGTATTTAGATGTTTATTTGTTTGTTCCTTTTAAGTTCATAATTTTAGGATTTACTTTTTTGTTTCGTCAAATTTATGGTTATGTATTTTGTATAAAAGTGTATATCTCTTGTATATAACTATAGACCTTTCAATTCCAGCAACTTTAAATTGCAAAAATAACTGAAGTAGAACGAGGGATATGGGTAAATACAGTTGAACATATTTTCAGAGCCGTACAATCAACTTTTCTCGAAGCTTCTAGAAGCCAGTGCTAAACTATATCCCTGTCTGTAATACACTGTATAAGAATGGTTCCAAGAGCTAGGACAAATGAACTGTAAACTAGCTGCGAGAAGTTAGCGGTTAAAGTTAGCTGAACTACCATTTAGAGGGTACCGCGGCAAAATAGCCCCCACTAAATAACCCACGACAAAACAACACCCATGAAATAGTCAGCGACCAACCAGCCCATGACAAAACAGCCTAAATGAAAGGCTTATGAAATGGGTTCCGCGAAGAGGGTTTTAATTTTTTATAGTATCTGTATATATATAGTAGTGCCAAGACGTGTATATAAATCAGTAATTACATCTTGCACGCATTTTCCACATACAGGTTACGCGGCATACAAAGTTTGGTATCATCTGCCCTATATTACAAATTATAATTCTTATATAATTAAGAGACGATTTACATGTTTTGAGCAAAAAGTATCTAAGTATCGCAATAATTTTGAAATATGAGTGCCAATAAAATGTGAATTTACTGTTCTTACTGGTCTTATATGTCTTGATTTTATTTAAAAAATATATATAAAATAAAGAAAATATTTTTATATACTTTTAGACACTAAAACTGGATGTGAATTTTGACGAAATATATAAAAAGTCCATATTTGCATAAAAAATTTTAGAACTGTAACTAAGATTTTTATAGTTACATTTATAAATATCGGCGTATAGGCCTTATTGGTGATGGGTCATTTTGGGCTGTTTTCTCGTCCACTATTTCGTCGCGAGCGCTTTTTTGCGGTAGGCTTATATGACGGGTCACGCTTTTAGAGTTTACTTTGTGAGTGACTTGGGAAATTTACTAATTCCCCTTGCATTAAGGAGGCTTTGATCAATAACTAGGTTTTCCTTGAGCTATTTGCTGCTTTTATTTTCTTCACTGTCGTTAATTTTTATAATAAATTGTGAATTTTTCCTGCTCCTCCGATTAGGAACTCGTAGTCCCCAATAATATGGTGTTTATGAAAACATAGTTATATTTTCATTTCCTTGTATGAAGTAAAGGACGTATTGTAATCACGAAAAATTTCGGGTACCATATATGAACAAAAACATCCATTTTGACGGTATCGAATGCAATTTAACAATGTTTTTGCGTGACATCTGTACGTAAGGACAAAATAAAGGACTCTTTTTTACCAAACAAATTACAAAACTGATTTAAAATGGATTCAAAAGAAAATTTTTCGTGCCTTCTGTACGTACGTACGTACACGTATGTATGTATTTAGCATAACTCAAAAGCGAGTAGCCTCAGAACGTGGAAATTATGTATATAGGACTGCTATAATATGTAGATGTGCACCTCCCGTTTTGGCGGCAATCTGCAGCACCAAAATTACATATATATATACATGTATACTCACTCTGTTACTCGGCTCCGTGAGCTCAGTTTTTTTATTCCTATTTGTTGGTAAATTGCACATTTTGTCCTTTAAAAATGATTGAATTATGTTGGTCTTATCTTCCAGTTAAGGTTTTTATGCCTTTAGTTACCCTGAATGCAGTAGTTGTAGAATTACAAACAATTTAAAAGTTGTTTAAGTGCAGCTAAGCCTAATTTTTTACTATAGCAGCCATATTTGTTTACACTTTAAACTTAGCAGAATAGTTGATTTGTTGCCAATCTAGAGAAACTAAGCTTCGCAACAACAAACATAACGTCTTCTTTTATTATTGCGAATTAAATCCTGTTTAATCTATTCTGGAATTGTCATATATTAACTCAGCATAGCCTCCACAACAAATTAAGTAAGTTTCTACGCCTTCAGTGTCTTTCATAGAAATCTTCTGTAGTATTTTTATCTCCACAAAGAGTGAGACCAAAAGCAAGTGTTCAGTTTCATGCACTGAAAAATCCTCCTTCTTGCCCGCTGGCCAAATTGCTTGTTTGGCGTAGAAACTAATCTTAATTGTAAAACTTTATTCTTTAAATTGTTTTAACCGTATTTATGTTTTATATTTTTCTACATTTTTCAAACTTTAATAAAGATATTTTGAGGTTTTACGTATTTTTGCCTTGTCGCGAACTGACAGCTGAATTAATTGTATGAGAAATATATCTCTAATGAAATTTGAGGAAATAAATTTAAATGAAATGCAGCAAAAATGCGTATAACTTAATATTCCGTACAAAGAAGTCACGTGGTGCACTGATCAGATTTTTTACATTGTGAGACGGCTTAGTTAACAGAACAGTTATTAGAACTAACTCCAACATAAAAGAAGGAATCTGCGTTAGGCAAATCAGTTGTTCCGGGACCAGTTGCCAACTAAACAATGGCTGATAGTATCTTATAACAGGGAACAGAATTTGTCCACCAATTGGCTGAGTTCAGTACAGTATCAATCACTAATCATTTTTCATGCAAAAAATCTACATAACAAATTTCTCGCAATAGCCAACAATATCTTCCTTTTCACAAAAAAAGGAATAAAAAGACAAGAATCGAGGATTTCGATTTACAGAATATATACACCTTTTTCTCTTCTAAGTTGATTAAGAAACTAATGCACTGATCTTGTACTAAAAGTTGTCGCAACAAATTTATCAGTCCTAAAAGTATTTATTAGCAGACAACAGGAAAATACTCCCCCCCCCCGCACATAGATGTGAAATAAAAGAAAAAAATAAGTTCTATTTGACTTTCTTTGCCAAAGAAAGAACACTCGAAAATGTTTACGTGAGTTTGCTTCTCTCCCGGAATTACGGGAATGGAAAAGCATACTCAAAATCCCCCGAAGAGGTTTTCTGGTTTTCTTGACGTCTCGTCTTGTCCTCGGTTGGCCGTAGGGAATACAGATATACGAAACCCGAATTTAAAAAAAAAATGCATTCTTCGCTTTAAAGAGTATTTTTTGCCGCTTACATGAGTTTAATTGTACATTGTATTTTTTTCACCTGTTTCGAGATACCTGTACAGTGAGCATGCCTGCGAAAGGATTCGTAGATAATAAAATTGGGGAAGAAAATAATACCTAAGCCGAAACTGAATTTATTGCTAAGTTAAAAATTGTTATAAAGTCGAACTAACAAGTGCAGAGACAATCACTCAACTAAAATTCAGTTTAGATGAAGAATAAATGCTTTATACAATTTTAAAAGTTATAAAGTTGCATTCATAAGTATTTTTAATAAATTCTACAACATTCAATAATGAATAATGTAAACCATTGGCTACATTTAAGTGCAATTTTTTTAAGAAATATTTCTTAAAAAAAGTTTGCACATAAAGCACGAAAATGTAGTTTGGAAGAACATACTAAATACTTGAGTGTTATTCTTTTCAGGAAAAAAAAAATTAATTCCCTAATCTATTTAATCTTTTTTTTTGTTATGGATGGTCACTTAATATTCAAAATACAACGAAAGATGTGTTAAGTACGCAAAAGTTATGAGAGAATGAGGCACTAGATTGACATTGCACAGAACTGATAGCCTCTCTGCAACGACATGATCGACACAGCAGCCCAAAATACATTTCGACTGAATGCCGATGTCTATTCTATGTCAGTATCGATCTACGCTGGCGTCCATCGCATGCATAGTACCATAAAAATAATAATTTAATTTAATTCCTTTCTTCCTGAATATGCGCCGTTGCTAAATAAAATTCTTAATTTCGTTATGCAATATCGACTGCATTACGGTGTCGATCCTACGAGTCGACTTCACTACCGGTCAATGCAATTTTATTTTAAAGACTCATGAGTCAAAAGGAGATTTTTAGTTCGTTCATTTAATAGAGCTTTTTAGTTTTATTAAGTTATAAGGTATTTCTCCCGCTTTCTTCGCATGCCTTCATGGTGTAATGGTCAGCACACTGAGCCGGTATTTCAGAGGTCCGTGGTTCGATTCCCGGCGAAGGCGCTGCTAATTTTTCATGTCTCCTGCTCCGAAATAACCTAATGTCTCTACAGTGGCGCCCGAACTAAAAGGGCTGTGGATGATGACTCTCCACACCCAGGATTTGGCGACTAGGTCACCTAAAACCCTAGTCGCCCTTTAAAAAGGGGAGTATATAAGGTATATCTCCCACATTCTTAGCGTGCTTTCGTGGTGTAATGGTCAGCACACTGAGCCGGTATTTCAGAGGTCCGTGGTTCGATCCCCGGCGAAGGCAATGCATATTTTTCATCTCTCCTGCTTCTAATTAACCTAATGTCTCTACAAAGTAAAACAAAAATTAAATTAACATTCTTCACAGACATGCAGTCAAGATGAGAAAGTGGTTAGTAATTTTAAATGTCGTGCCGAAGGGCCCGAGTTTGAATCCCGAAGAAGACATGCATGTAATATGTCCATTCTTTCATAGGAGGCAACAGTAGACCAACTCCATAGCAAAGAGACCACAGCTTCCGACCTTAGTAATGGCCAATGACTATAAATGGCTAGAGCACGCCAATGGAACGAAAAAAAAATCTTTGCAGATGTTTAAAATTGAAATGTTGAAAATGGAACTTACAAAGAGTCATTCATTAGTCTTATTTATCTTCAGTGAATATTATATTATAAATGATGATATATATAATTATTATAATAATGATATATTAATGATATATATAAGTATAATAATTATATATATATATAATAATATAATAATTATTATAATAACATTATTATAACATATATCCGCAGGATTATATCCAAGCGACTGAGAAATGGCTGAAAGAGAAACACTGAGCGATTGATACTCTAGCTCAGGTACAAAGCACAAAGTACGTACATAGCTTAGCATAAGTTTGATTTAGGCTTCCCAGTTTCATTCTGCAAAAGAGACATTAATTTATTCTAACAACAGCTTTAATGTTTATTTTGATCAGTGAATTTTCTTTCTATAAGCAATATTCCAAATGGTGCCAGTTACGATTTTTCGTCTCTATTGAAAGTACGCCGCTTGCTCTAAAATTTGGGTAACCCTCTAGACTGAGCTACTACGTAACGAATGAAGCATAAAGGAACGAATCAATACAATCTATTAATAAATCTTAAATAAAATTTTACGACCTCTTCAGCCAAAACTAATCTATTCATACTGATATGGATATGCTGAATAATTAACTATAATGCAGCATAAAAAACTCCATCATTATCATCAATGATGTCTAGAAACATTCTTGAGTAAGCCATAAATACATAGCTTAATCTAACAATAAGATTTAAGAACACCCGTGTCTAGTTGCTCTCTAAATCGAAGTTTTATTCAAAATGTATACTAAAGTTTTATTTTCGGGGGAGGGAGCGCTAATTTGAAATTTTACATTGGAATATTTCTCTTCCAATCAAATAATAGGAGTCAGAAATTTAAAGCCAAATTTAGAAATTATGGTACATAAGGAAGCGGCACGAAATGAAATTTTGAAAATACATTTCAATATTTTATTCGTCATACTTTTCCAATGCATTTTCTTTCGTATATCCCACTTTTAGCCTGCGGCACGAAAAATCATATTTTCAAAGGTATTTTCCTTCGTATATCCCACTATTAGCCTATGTTCTAAGTTCCAAACATAGAATTACTCAACAGTGCTGGTAGATGATATATAAAGAAGAAAATTCTTCTTTTCATTTGAGTCTTACTAATCACGACCGGTTTAGAAATCAACACCCCAAACGTCCCCATCAGAGCTAGTTTGCTTGACTAATACACACCATGTCCGCAATTTCTATAAAAAAAGGAAACATAAGCTATGCTATTATTGTACTCGAAATCGATGCGGAAACTAAGATTTTTAAACATTCTGATTCCGGTAAAAGCCTAGAAGATGCAAAGAAAAACCATAAGCATTTTACAGGACAGAAGAAATAATTTATCTTCCGATTCTTACTTCTTTGTTCGAAGAGGGGGTGCTTTCTATTTTGTTTGAAAACTTTTCCAGCGGAGCAACATAAAAAATATCTTCCTCCCGTGCGTCGAGGAGTAGGGGAGGAAGAAATAAACTCTCGCTCCTTGCCTCATTTATTTTGCCAGCCTTTCTCAGTTCGTTTGTGATTTACGAGATAAATTCGAACACTATGCCTGGAAGAAATGAAGGCGACTTTGCTGTCGTCATACTCCATCGCAATATAGATTTATAAAGTGATAAAATGATATGGTAATTTGGGATGAATCAGAACTCGGCCGTTAACACAAATGCGAGCAACATGTCAGGAAAAATCAAAACTGATAAAAATAACTGATAGCGGTAATTCGAATTGAGCGATAAACGTAAGCAATGATAAATATTATTTCTTATTGTACTTATAAAATGCCATACTTTGACTCATTGCAACGTAAACTTCTATTCCTCCAGACCCAGGCATGTCAAATTGATTATTTCAAGGCCCAGTGGTCATCAGTATACAGTAGTGTGGGCGCAATAAATAAAAAAAATCATCTTTCTTCATGATGTACAATGAAACCTTGGTTTACGAATTTAATTCATTCCTGACGACCGAAATGTTCCTGACGAGCGAAATGTTTGTAAACCGAAACAATTTTACACATAGGAATAAATGTGAAATGGATTATCGCATTTCTGAAACAAAGATTATTGTTTATTTTATCGAAATCTTTGTATCAGTATTCTGTATGTGAGAAATTTTACCCCAAACCAATGGAAATCGTTAAACATAAAACAAACAAACAAAAAATACAATATTAAACGAATAACACAGATTAAAACTTAGTTTAATTTAATTTTACTGTCACCTGTACAAAGTACGTATATGGAACGGCATAAGCGAAATTGGTGAGGAAGAGGCTATGCTTTGAATGAGGAATCTCCGTTCATAAAAGATGAGGTAGTTGATCTTCGCTAACTTTTCTTTGATTCTAAGTACCACTCAACTGTGACTGAGACTCACTGGGATTTTATACCACTTAACATTTTTCCAATGCGATTTTTAGCTATTATTTCTATATGGCACTGCCATGAAAACTGCTCATTTTGTAACTTCCCACTGTTGTTTTATCAAGGTTGTATAGTTAAACGAAAACTACGTTTTACTTCATTATGCACAAATTTCGAGCATTCGATCCTTTCTCTTCTTTCCCTTGTTCTGAAGATATTTCTTTCATTTGCCTTGGTTGTTGCTGCTTTTGAAATTGTAGATCTTTCTTTTTTCCCCTTCTTATATCAAATGGCAGGCACTTGCCTATAACGGCATTGGTCACTACTAAAGCCAAAAATGGTGAACATTTTGTTGTGGAGGCCCCTAATAGGCGGCCACCGCTACCTCCTACGAAGGGACAGGCAATTTTAGTGTGGGAGGCTTGTAGTTCTTCCTTGTTTAGCTCATTTTTATGGCTTTTAATAAATTCTTCAAGTCTTTATTAATAATTTTTCCAACCATGGTTTGGCCCAGAAACATAACACAATAGATGACGCAAGTCCTAAGTCTCAAAGCACTCAAAATCTATGCCTGCAACCCAATCTCGTCGTAACAAAAGTCTCAATGCACTCAAAATCTATGCTTGGAACCCAGTTTCGCGATAATTTTCTCTAGGCCGAATTCACGATTCTGTTAGTCACTTGCTGCCAGGCTTTCTGAATGAGAGCTAAGCAATAGAAAATATTAAAATTATGTTTCCAAAAGTCTCTGACTATTTATTACATGGCATAGTTTTTAGAGGCATTAGGTTATTTAGAAGCAGGAGAGATAAAAAATGAGCAATGCTCTTGCCGGGACTCGAACCACGGACCTCTCGAATACGCGCCAAGCTGCTGACCAGTACACCACGAGGGCATGCTAAGAAGGTAGGAGAAATACCTTATAATTTCACCATAAATCATCTATGAAAAATCAGATGTTGCCAACTTGAGTGTTCGTAGCTCGAGACACCGCCATCCGATGCGTTTTTTTATTCAGCTAATTTATTCGTAAACCGAAATGTTCATGAGTGAGACTTTGGAGATCCAAGGTTCCACTGTACTTAAAAGGTCAGTAAAAATTTAGAAGTTTAACTTATAAAATTATTCTTTAAAAAAAGTAGGAGAAGCATTAAAAAATCCTAATCGTAGACGTGTATCTATCGTTTCTTCTCCGACACCTAGCATAGTTTTCCTGTAACTAGTCTAGAGGTATGCTACTAGTACTAATAATTTTAAGACCGGAGATCAGAAGAACCCCTGTTCACCTGGACCTTGTTCTTTTTTATAAATAAGAAAGGTTAAAGGTTGTGTACACTGATACATACTATTGAGCATAGAAATCATATACCATGGAAATTACCAATTTTCTCGAAAACACACTAGCAAAAAATTCGTCAAATTCCGGAATACCCACATTCACTAAATCTTTTGCTTTACGGTTGAAGCATATTGAATCTCTATTACTTTAATGTGTAAATGGGCTGATATTTTCTCTATATCGGCTTAAAGAGGACAGAAAACTGGGAGCGTTTATCTTCAATCGAACCTTCTCCGAATCTAGTTTTCAAAGGCTGCAACTTCTCGCTACACGTTTTGTATAAAACGAGCTTCCCTGAACTCGTTTTATTTTTAGTATACGTTGAAAAACGTATCAAGCTTTCGGTTTTCAGGTGGAATTCCAATTTGTGTTCGTTCATATATTAATACAATTATACATTTTTATTATGGAGGAATTACTAAATGACCATGAAACAGTTCAACAAAAAGAACTGCAACAGCAACAAAAGCGAATTTGAAGGAAATGTCTGCAAAGGGAGAGGAAGGGAGACAAGACGATCCTAGTTCTTTGACTCAAGAAATGTTTCCTAAAGAGGGCAAAATGCAATATTTTCACTTAACGATATCACCCTGAGAATGCAATAGAAAACTACAGCATATGTATTTTCAACAAAAATGTCATGACTTACATTCAAAACATTTTAAAACATACACAATAACAAATCACTAGGGCAAATTCTGACAGAAATTGAGGCCCTGGTGTGTCTCAAGCAAAACTAAGTGGCACTTAGTTTTAGATGCTTTAGGAAGACAATCACTTGATGGTTTTCTATTGGAGATGTAGTTTTCTATTGTAGCCCTGTTCCAAACGATAACATGTTTTCCCTTTCTATTCCTTATCACTTTCAAATTCTTCTGCACCTCTTCCTTTACATACAGTAAAATTAAACATTTATCTGCTTATATTGTGCTTATCTCAGATTTTAATGACATTGTTAAGTTTAAATAAGTAATCACCTGCAGAAAACTAATTAACCCATTTTACATTAATCCCTATGAAGAAAATATTTTTGGCTAACGAACAGCCTCCAAGAACGAATTAAAATCATGAATTGAGGCTTCACTATATTCAGTTTAAGCCATTTTTTCTGTTTTTATGTGTATAAAATTCTTAATCTTACTATGGTATAAGAAGTGTGATACATATAACAGTTTTCTTCGCATGAACAATGTACACCGCGCAAAGCAATGGGATTATATATCTCCCGCTCTACTGGACCGATTGACAAAAATTCAAATTGCGTTTTTCATGTCTCGGAAGCGGGACTTAGGATATATATTAGATTTATATGTAGAATTATCATAACGTAGGTATTTTAACACAAAGTCGCACTTTTTCCTGAAATAACATATCAGTTTTTTCCATATGTTGATTCTACGACTCAAATTATGCCTAGATATTAAATTTTGTAATTTTTGGTGCGAAATTTGTGAAGAAATTTAAAAATTTATGTTGGTGGATTTTTTTTTCAGTTTTCGCCAACAATAAATCACTTGGCGAACTTCTTAATTTATAGCACCCTATTTTACTTTCCTTTTTTACATTGTCCACGAGCAAAAAAAGTCAAATTTAAAAAAGGTAAAAAAAAAGTTTTTTTTTTGAAAGAAAAAAAGTCAAATTCAACTCTAAAAATTATTTGAAAGTATGAACACATCCTTACTTTCAAATAATTTTAACAGAGTGCGTAAACCACATTTTCGTTATTATCGCTTACAATAAATACGCCAAACTTCAAAACGCGCCAAAATGTAAATTCACGTATATCTTAAGAAATGTTGAATCAAAAACTCTAATGTTTTGCAGGTATGCTTAGAAATACATCTACTTTATGATGATGGCAAAAATTTTATAGTTATAATACAAAACATTTTTGCCAAAAATTTATAAAAATTATTTAAAAATACAAATTTTAAAAATAAATCATAAAAATTTGCGAATTATATTTGGATTAAGCCTAAATTCCGGATTCTGGAAGAAGGAACCAAGTAAGTTGAGTAAAAAAAAGATATATTAATAAATATATACCAATTTCAATTAACAATAAGGAGCTGAAATTTTGAAAGCTAATTTTTTATAAACTTCTCGTGCGATTTTTACAAAACTTGACAGTTTGGCAAAATTGACTCGTAGAATCCAAATATGAAAAAAAAAATGCATGTCATTTTAGGAAAACTCCGATTTTATGTTAAAATACCTATATTAGAACAATGCTATATAAAAATCTAATACATATTCTATTTCGCGCTTTCGAGACATGAAAAATGCAAATTGAATTGCGTCAATCGGCCCAGTAGAACGGGAGATATAGAACTGTCTTTTTTTTGGCGCAGTGTACACAGGACAAAGTACATTGGACCTTGCAACTATTAGGTCTTAGTTGCAAATCAACAGCATTAAATTATCGTTCTTACAGACACAATATTTTCAAGATAAGCAGAGGTCTAGTATTTTCAAAAGTCAATCCCTTTGCCTTGCGCTATCCTATTCCTTATTTTGCAGTAACAATCGCGGTTATGAACACAAACACACGTAGGTGACCCATATGTATATATTTCTGATATAGAGTGTTAGGGCTTAGTCTACTAAATTGAGACATTTTACGAACCTACTTTTCTTTTTAAATGACTAGCAGAAACAGAAATTCTGTAATAATAGTTGCGTAAATAGATCGAATAACAGTGTCTTGAAACTAGATTTATTTACGTGTTTTTACAATGTACCAATGACAGTTACTCACGCTATCTTTGCTGTGGAAAGTATTAAGAATTATTCCATCATTTAGTGACAATGTTAGGCTCAGAAAAAGAATCTGAATCTTTTCTTTTAGCGCAGATTTATTGCGTCAGGAGTGAAAACGTATTTTCATGTCTTTTTTTTTTAAATTAGTACTGCAGGTTTATAAAAATTACCGCTGGTTCCTGTAGCCTGAACTCTCTAAGAATTATTATTCAGCGTGTTATTTTTACTTAAATTGTACAGAAGTTTTATCCACTGTTCAAGAGATTTTGGGAAAACATTTTTGATGATAACAGAGTATCGATACTACAGGAAGACGCATATTGTATCTACAACAATCAAGTAACACCTGAAAAACATCTTTAACTAATAAATAAAAAAATTGTAAGCACTTGCAGTTATGTCGTTGTGAAATAGCAGCTTATTCATAGGAATTTACTGCAGTGCATAATGACAACAATAAAGACATCAGCGCTGCTTGAAAATGACATCCTTTAAATGTCTTTTTCAATTTTAGAAGCGATACAGAAAAGCTTCCATGACCTGTCTCAAATTGACCTGCAGAATGGCATATATTTCAAGACTGATGGTGGTCTTTATTTTGTTAATCATTCGCAAATCGTGTGCAAAGATTCTCTTGTTAAGGTTACCCCAGAGGACGAAGTCGAAGATGTCGCGTCTGAGGAGCGAAAGGGTCAAGTTAAATTGTCAAAACAAGAAATCAGACAATTTGAAAATTTCTGTTGGAGTGCAGTTTTGCTTCTGTTTACCGTTGCGTCGTCCTGTTAAAGCCGAACTGCATCTATTAGTTCTCTTTCTCAAAGTTCTGAAGATCTTCATAGTTCCACCGTAATGACATCTGAATGCCTGTAACGGAACCTAAGGCTTCTAATGCCCCAATCTGCTATCGCACTGACCACCAGTCCACAGTATACTAATTGCTTGACTCTTAGCTCTTGAAGAATGTGGTCATGCCCAACATCGTCACATGCATTCTGGCAGGGGGACAGACGCAAAATGGTAGGTATAATATTAGCCATCTTGTATATTGCTATCAGACTTGAAGAAATAGTTTGACTAAGCTACTTTCTTATTTATTTATTTCTTATATTATTATTTAGAATATCCTGTAAGAAATGTTCTCAGTACTGGGTGACATCCTAATCAAAGCATGCAAAAATTGATACATTTACGTATTTATTAAAAAACAAAAGGCGGCTTAATTTTTAAGGATAATACTACAGAGGCATGAATTTTTAATACAAGAACGGGATGACAGCTAAAATCTAGAGCAAACACATTTTCAAACGAAACTGAGAGAGGACGAAAGATAATACAAGATTCAGGATTTCACAGCAATGCTTGTTGTCTAATGAAAGCATTTAATTTACCTTAACTTTCAAAATTCAAAATGTTAGAATGATAGCGCTTAAATTTAATTGCTTTTAACAGCGATCATTTGCTCTTCTACTTGATATATTCTTTTAACGTAATTGCCACTTTTAGAAGGATCAAAGGATCTCGAGTGCAAAAGGCGAAGAATTATTCGATGTGTGACATACATTTTGCTACTTTCTACAGCTGCTTAATATTTAAATTAAGTTTGTAAATTATTACGTTGGCTTCTTAATTCACTTCAACTTTAGAATTAGGCTCTTGCTTAGAAAGATTTAAATTCAGCTTAAGTTTCAACAACTGCTGCTGTAATCTAGGACACCGTTTATCCAAACTTACAGAGGCACTGTTATTTCATATAATGCATTTTTTGGAAAATGTATGTAAATTATTTTAGTTTGGTAGAGTAAGAAAGAAATTTATACATTTATACAGTGATATATTATTACATAACAGTGCATCTACAAAATTTTAAAAGTAATTATTTTTTAAATACATTCAGACAAACTTGCCAAATGACAATTGCCAGAATTTATTCCTATGCCATCTCAACTCTACTTTCGTACAATATCGTCTGATTTCGGACAGAATTTTCTTTGCAGTTTGTAGAGTTATTATTTTAAACACACACTTATTTCAGCCTTTATTATAAATTCTCCTTTCCGCTTCCCCACCAGAATGCAAATCAATTAGAGAATATTTAAGCTGGGGTTTTTGGATTGTAACACAGAGCGTGTTCCTGCCTCTCGAGGCTTCACTACTTTCGTTCTGCCATCTCTGATACGTTTGTAATTACTCGGCTTTGCATTATTTGATGCTGATAATTAAAAATGTTACGTGGGTTAGAGTTTTGAGCCAACTTCGATTTAAACTTAATTGTGTAGGCTTTGACTACTAGTCTACGATTTAAATTTGAATTTTACTGTTACTTCCGTTTCATTACCACAAGTGGTAGTTGATTTCTTTAAGCACAAGAACTCCGTTTATGTTACGCACAAAAAGAGCGTTTATGTTGTTTTAATAAAAAGGTTTGTTTAAACCTTTTCAAGCTTTTGTTGTTACTTCAGACGGCGACAATTTGCTCTACGCTCGTGTAGAGTTTATATTTAGTTTATGTTCCCAAAGCAAGTCACACTCTGTAAGTTAATCGTTTATTTTGATCCTGTGAACATATGATGTCATTAATTTAAAAGCTAAGCAAAGAATAGCAGCAAAACTTCCACAAAAGCGGAACAAATAGCAACTAAGATATTGAAAATGCTTGTGTAAAATATAAGAGAATGAAGTATGGACATAATAATTTTCATTGTTACAAGACATTTCGTGATAAACTCCAAAATGTTGATGATGAATGCAGGAGATATCGCCTGAAATCCCCAGAGTATAATCAGCAAAAAGTTCGACAACTCATGCAGAAAAATTGTTATTTGTCTCTTCGAATAATATCTGATGAGCTTAACATCTGTAAAGACACTACTTACAAAACTGCTGTGAAAGATCTCTAAAAAGAAAAAAAAATATTCTTGTCGTTATCCCTCACACGCTCACAGCCGAAAATAAAGAAGATCGAATTTTTGCATGCCATGATTTCACTTAAATGGCTGACATTAACCATCATTTTCTCAAATTGTGAACGGAGAAGAAACTCGGTGTTTTGCTGAGACAAAACAGCAACCATTTGTTGAGGTTTAAAGAAGTTTCCCATGGCCAGAGAAGCTTCTATTTCAGAAGTGTCGAGTAAAGTCCATGTTTGTGAGCTTTCTTAAGTTGGTTAGGTTAGTTAGTTTATTTGAATAGGAACTATCTGCTTAAGAGGAGGCTTTAGGCACTCGTGGCTGTCTGCTTAAGCAGACAGATGAATTGGCGAACAATGTTCTGAAGAAAATTGATGCGTATTCATGTTAATGCAGAAAACCAACGACGACGCAGCCAGCCTGTCCGTCTGGGACCGAACCCCAAACAGCAAAAACTACCAATATTCAGTGACAACTGACGACTGGTCGAGTGCTTTTTTTTGGTTGGAAGACGATAACTTACGAGGAATTTCTTCCTGGTGGACAGACTTCTGGAGAGAATTCTGGGAGTTATCCATGAAAATGTTGAATCGAAAAACTGCTGCCAACAATGCGCTATCACGCAATTCCATTCTCATCAAGCAATATCTAGCGTAGAATAGTGTCCCAATTCTCAGTCACCTCCTTTATTCACCAGATTTCACCTTTAGTATCTAATTTATCACCTTTAGTATTACCTGAAAATATGAATTCTGCGAAAGAATCAAGGAGCTGTATGAAACATATCAAGCAATGTATGATTAAGATTGCCTAAGAAATGAACGTGTTGCCTCATGAAACATGCAGCTTTTAACGCGGATTTAAACATAGAAAAAGCAAATCCGTATGTAACAAAACAGCAAAAAATGTGCATTCGTATTTTTGTCGCTTTGCTCACATTATATTCCAGTATCTGCTATGAAATACTGAAATAATGTTTTATGAAAGGTAGATTAGTCTACATGTAGTGCATAACCTAATTGGAGTTACCTATACCTACAACCTTTTGTTCTGAACCATTTTAGGTTTAAAAAATGATTTGTATGTTAATGGTTACAAATGTACCTGATCAATACAAATGTATCTGGTTTGATACAGAAAGAGTTGTCACAAATATTATAATCAAAAATAAATAATTGTCTAGTTTTCATTATTTACTTGATAAGCATTCAAATTCTTTGCTTCAATTAATCATCCTCGTTTTGGGAAAAATAGTTCTCGCATGTCATTAAAAAATATGGAAACATCAAACAAAATATTATTACTTTCATGACGTAAATATATTCGAATGTACCTGAATTATAGATTTCCAAATTCTGAATTATGCCCTAATCGATGCCTAAGAATATAGTTTTTGCATTAAGTTTAATAACATCAATGGTGGCTTTTTCGTTTTGGTATTGGAGATAAATGTCGACTTAATGGGTATTTCTCTAATCATAAAAGTATTGGAAAAATTGAAGATTGAAAAATATGTTCTTGTTTATTGAGAAATTGATTCACAAGAAAGAACATAACTGAAGGTCCGTCACAAATATCTTTATTTCAGCAAGTTATGAAACCTTATTTGTTGAGACAAACTCTAGAACAATTCTACATTTGTCACGAAAACTAGAACTATAATTTTAATAGAAAAAAATTCATTGCTTCCTCTGCAAACAAATTTAATGAAAGCAAATTTTTTATTGTTCTTGTTGCCATTACATTTTGCCTAAAGTTACAACCTTAAGACTTTGTTTAAAAAAATCTTTGGGGAAACGATTTGTCTTGAACTAAAGTATTAATTCTAATTAACTCACATATGTTTAATAAAAAATTTTAAATTTATGTCTTAATGAAAATACTTCATTCTTAAACTCTAAAACGTTCTCTGACTATAAATGTTAATTCCCAAATTAAGAACTGCTTTTAAAAGTGCTGTCCAATAAATGTAGAGGAGGAAAATTCAATATTAAAGTGTCTTAAAAACATTTGGATTCATATCTTAAATATATATATTTAAGCATACTGATTCCCAAATTAATTTTTCAATAATTTAACATCACAGAAAGGAATTTCAATAAACCTTCCCAGAACCCATATCACAAAGCAAACTAAAGCTTCGCTAAAGCATATATCACCAATTCTTCGTCAAAGCCCCTAGACGCAAACAGGAACCCAGATATCAAATTGAATTCCTAAAATACCCAGCTTCCAAATAGAACAATCACGTACCTTTATCAAATATCCCTATCGGGAAAACTACTCAATATGCCCCGAGGGAAATCCCTAATAGTTGTAACAATTAATGTCCAAGGTTCTGGATTCGCTCCAGAATTCATTCGGACTCCTCGTTTAAAACTGAGGAGGGGAAGTTATATTAGAGGGGAAATTCTCGCTGCAGCTGTATCATTAAGTTATTGTTGTTGAAGATGGGAACACGGTCGTGTCCTGATCTACACTAATGCCTATTTTAATCGTCCGTAGTGGATAACGTTATGCCGTGTGAAAGGAATGAAACAGGAATGGAATTGAAGTGATTTCATTCCTCCTTCCTAGCAGATGGCATCAGGAAATGGTGAGTTTCAAGGTTTCTGGAAATAAAATACCCCTTTCTATCTATTCACTGCAAAGTATCTTTTAGAATTTCAAGTTTTTATTGATCCTTCTTCTTTCAGGTTTTTATTGATCAATAGTTTCTACGTAAGAGTAAAAAGGTTTCGACAATTCAACACAGCATTAGTGTTTTGACATAAAAAAGGTGATTAATGTTAATAAAGTGATTCAAGAAGCACTGCTACCATTAAGTTTGCTTGAGATTAATTATTGATCTTGTAGAATCATTCCATTTATTTCGAAACAGAAAGACTCAGAGATATCTACGATTTATTACATTAGAAAAGTAATTTCTAATGAGACAAAAATATACTTTAATTACTTTATTATTTAAGCAAAATAAAGTTTCGAAAGCATAAATGCCCATGTCGTTGTCAGTTAGATATTTATGTTGTCAGTTATGGTATTTATTGCAGCTACTATCTATAGACAATATCTGCAATATGCACCCATCCCCTTAAGTAACTTTAACCGTATCTTTTCGCTCACAAGATAGTGACATGCCGCGTGAAAACTCATTAGATCAAAACGACTTGAGTTGCAAAATTCATTTCGGAATCAAGAAAAACAACACGCGGAATAAAATCCTCTCGATTTCTTAGCATATATCAAAAAGCTACGGTTTCGGAGGATGAGAGAGAAGTGTTCGACAAGCGTGAAAAAGAATGGAATAAAAGCGGAAGAAAAAAGAAAGAGAAAAAGAGATGCAAAATAAATCGCGTCAGCAAAACAACGTCAGCAAAATTCCCTTCTTCATCGGTGGCAACGGTTGAAAGCGGACCTGTTTATTTCACGTCCGGTGGGAGATGGGTAATTTTACGGCGGGTGGGACAGAAGTTGTTGATTAAATCGGAGGAGTAAATGATGAGATTTGGAGAGTTAGCTTTGAAAATGATAAAAATGAAAAATAAAAAGTAGCTCTTTGAAAAGTAGCTGGCAATTGATTTCCGTTAGTCCCGCAACCGAAGCAGAAGTTGTTGAGACATATTTTATGATTTCTTTTAATTTTATGCTTCAAGGACTAGGTTCAGTAAATCACAGCCTAGTCTTTTTTAAATCTAATAATTTTCCGATCACGTGACTTAGCGAGGTGAGGTATTAATCTTTTAAACTGCATTTTCTTAGCTGATCTAGCTATTTTTAACTGCTTTCCCTAGCAGATGCCTCTTAATCGATTACACTGAAGATACATCTCTGTCTTTCTCTTTACTAATAAAATACACAAACAAATATTGTCAAAAGGTAATATTGTCAAAAACGGTAAGGTACACAAACAAATATTGTCAAAAGGTGTGAAAATGCAAATGTTGTCAAAAGGTTTTTACCTTTCAGAATATGTATCTTAAAAGCCATCTTATTTTCTAGCTGTTATCTAGCAACATCTCACATTTAGACGACATTTAAAAGAAAATTATCTTTAGGAATTTATAGGATATGGCACTTTTGCTTTGGGTTTTTAAGGTGTTTGGATTAATGGGGCCAATACAGGAATGGAATCTAATTACATGGACAATACAGGTACAGGAATGGAACCAATCAGGAATGGAAATGTCCAATACACTAATCAGGAACATGACGAATACAAGAATGGAATGTCTATGGAATCTAATTACAAAGTGCCACTAACTTCCTTTCCCGAGTTATGGCTGTAGAAGGGATATTTACATGCCAAGAGGCCAAGATTTAGTAGCATTTAATATTAAAAACTTTAATGAGTCTATTCTTGAGCATTACAAACAAAAATGTAAAGATAACAATCTACTTAACGAAACTAACATTCATTTCAAAGATAATCCTACGAGGAACCACAGTTCCCTACCTTTTATTAAAGCTGGCCATAAAATCTTTAACTTACCCAATCTGGAAAGGGCTTTTCTTGTCGTCACATACCCCAGCATGAATAATCAACTGCTACTGTTTTCCAGTGGTTCCATCCTTATAATCCGCCGTACTTATGACCAAACTCGGCTGAAGTTTTTCAAGTAGACTAAACTCCGGCGGGATCCGATATAAGACAGCTGCAGGCTACCGATCCACTGACAGACTACCCGTTCCAGTTAACTGCTTAAATACATACACTATTCTCAAGATCTGCATCAACCTCTGGATGGAATGAGCTTGTGACTAAGCTCAAAGTGACAGAACAATATGCAAATTTTCACAAGTATTTGCGTTATCTTTTCTTTTGATATAACGGCTAACAAGTTTATCTGCTAATGTGATGGTTCAGAATTCGATTATTGATAAAGATATCGCTATTTTGCAATAATTATTTTTTCTGAATGCTTCTGCTCTCTACAGAACTCACTCCAAGGGCTTGTCTGATCATTATTTCTCGTATAAAGTTCATATTTAATTCCTGATTGCTAACAAAAACTTGAATTCTTAGAAAAATATGCACAAAAATTCACAATAAAAGCCGTCCGATACTTTTGTAACCCACTTTTATTTATATTTTATGACATGTTTTTATATCTTTTTGCAACACGAATGTAGAGCTAAATTTTTTAACGCTAAAATCCTAGCTAATGCTCTCTGGCATTTAGTTATTACAAATAACTATAAAAATCTGCAAAAACATTTTAAAGGAATCGTCTTGATTTTTTATTTTTTTTAAAAGGTCAAGTTTGTTTATAATTAGAAAAAAAGGCAAGTTTTTAGTTTATTTTAAATTAGATTGGCTAAGATTTTAAGCATAATCCCATAATACATAATTGTTACCCTGCTTGAATCACAGCGTCCCGAGACAAACTAAGGACTGAGGATTTTGCTTCTCCAATGCCCTAAGGGTTACGTAATTTAACATCCTGAGGATGTCTTCTTTAATTAGCTATGTCATGAGATATTAAATGAATAGGTTTATTATGCGTCCACCATATGCTGATTCTCACATGTCTTGAGGACTTCATCATTTCGCTATCTGATAATATTTCCTAGAGTACTTTACTTTATAAAATGTTGTGAAGACGCTCATTTATAGTTCTTCTAGATACTTAGGCTTTTAGAATTCGCTTGGAATGTCTTAAGTATATATTGGAACAAGACGTTAAGGATTTGGGAATATATGTTAGGGAAATATTCTGGAATGTCCTGAGGATTTGGTAAATAAGACTTTTGAATCATCACAGCATTCTGCACACTACTGAGGTGGACTTAGCGAGCTTGTTCTGAGGATATAATAGGATGTGACGTAATGTACGATGACGTAGGATGTTACAGGATTCATCAGTAGGGTGTGTTTAGAAAGTTAGAGGTACATTCTGAGATGCCCTAAGAATGTTGTGGGGAAGATTTGAAACTTTCCCAATGTTTCATCACTATCGAGGCGACTTAGCGAGCATGTCTTGAGGATATATCATAAAAACTGAAACTCAGTTGAAGTGAAGAAATACGCAATGGAGGAAACGGCAATCAAAATTTGTAGAGATAAACAACATTTTTAACAACTTATTTTACTGAAAAGGCACATTAATAAATGCTTAAAACAAACCTGAAAAATACAATAATTCAACAAAACACTGAGGATAAAGTCTTATTAAATTGAAAGAATAACTCATTATACATAAGTAACCATTGCTTTAATTCTCTATCTTTGAATGCTTGCACGTTTAAATTAAATAAACATTAAAAATTTAATTGAATTCGCTTGAAACTCAGGAACGTCTTCCATTAAGCAGAATCAGAAACATTTATCGCATAAATACGCAAATTAGAACTAGACATAATACAAGTACAGGGTGATCAAAAAGTCAGTATAAATTTGAAAACTTAATAAATCACGGAATAATGTAGATAGAGAGGTAAAAATTGACACACATACTTAGAATGACATGGGGTTTTATTAGAACCAAAAAAAGTTCAAAAAATGTCCGACAGATGGCGCTGGACAGCAAAACGTCAGTGACTGCGCATGAAAATCGTGTATAAAAGGAGCTGTAATGAGAGATAGAATCAGATGCACCAGCAGTCGCAGCATGTTGACGTTACCTGAAAAGGCGTTTTTAGTGAAGCTGTATTAGTGTATTTAGTGAAGCTTTTAGTGAAGCTGTTGCGGTGTGGGCGTTTCAAAAGATGGCGGAAGATGACGATTGGTTGAGTAACCTGTTGTGGACTGATGAAGCTCATTTCACGCTCCAAGGGTCTGTCAATGCCCACAACTGCAGAATTTGGGCTACCGAAAATCCTAGAACTGTCGTGGAAACTCCATTGCACGACGAGGAAAGTCACGGTATGGGTTGGATTTACCACATCTACTGTTGTCGGGCCTTTTTTCTTCGAGGAAATGCGTGATTCTGGTTTTGTAACTGCTACCGTGACGGGTGAGAGGTACGCCGATATGTTACAGAATCGTATCGTCCCAGCCTGGCTGATAAACACCTGCTGGAACGTACGATTTTTATGCAGGATGGCGCTCCACCCCATATTGCTAGACGCGTGAAAGATCTCTTGCGAACGTCGTTTGGTGATGATCGTGTGCTCAGCCGCCACTTTCGTCACGCTTGGCCTCCCAGGTCCCCAGATCTCAGTCCGTGCGATTATTGGCTTTGGGGTTACCTGAAGTCGCAAGTGTATTGTGATCGACCGACATCTCAAGGGATGCTGAAAGACAACATCCGACGTCAATGCCTCACCATAACTCCGGACATGCTTTGCAGTGCTGTTCGCAACATTAATCCTCGACTACAGCTATTGTTGAGGAATGATGTTGAACATATTGAGCATTTCCTGTAAAGAACATCATCTTTGCTTTGTCTTAATTTGTAATGCTAATTATTGCTTTTCTGATTAGATTATTGCTTTTCTAATTATTGCTTTTCTAATAAAACCCCATGTCATTCTAAGTATGTGTGTCAATTTTTACCTCTCTATCTACATTATTCCGTGATTTATTAAGTTTTCAAATTTATACTGACTTTTTGATCACCCTGTACTTCGAATTATCCGAATCGCATTTAAAAATATTTTGGCTTCACAATCTGAAAGGTTTTCATTTGCAGTATATAATATTTAAGCATCTGGATCCAAAATCATGTTGTAGCAATGAGCTCACCTCCAGTGGTAGCAAAATGCAGATGGCCTCTGAAACGTAAAAGTATTAAAGAAGGAAGGATTCAAGAACGTACAATACCTAATTAAAATAAGAGCGCATTTGGTAAAAGTTGAAAAATTAACATCCCACGCATTGTTTAAGATAATTTATTGCAGAGACATAAAATTAACTAAACCAGAAAAAAAAGTACTGATTATTTCCGAAATTTAGTTGGAGTTCCTACAATTTTTAATACTTATGATCCTATTGGGACTATCTTTCCTTTGTGATAAGTCTCAATATGACTGAACATTTCTGTAATGATTAAGGGCAACTTAAAGTGACAAGTGTCGAACTGCAGTCCAACATTTCAATTCAGAGTCCCACTTTTGTTAAATTAGCCTAGGTTCTGTACACACTTCTGGATTTCTATACCTAAAGCAGTTTGTATTTAAGAGATAGACAGTGAAATTAAAACATTTGAAGAATTTTAAATGACCATGTTTTGAAAATACTGAAGAATGTGAATATGTGCAGAAAAGCTAAAACAAGTGAAAATATGTGAAAACAATTAACTAGATTCAGGTACACACTTTTGAACACACCTGAAATTCATTTTCTTGCTCAGAATAATTAATCTAAAGGAGATATGTAATACATTTTAGAAATCTAAAGCCAAATCAGGTCAAATTCCCTCATCTAAACCATTTTAATTGACGAAAACAGTTTTCGCTTTATTGTAAAGCGGCTTTTCGAAAAGCGGATGAAACGAGAAACAGAGTTGTGGTAGGGGAAGGTAGCGGACAAAACGGCACTATTTTGAGCTCGAGAGAAAATGCGGAACAAACAGCACTAAGCCATATGAAACAGTTGGTCCATTTAAGAAAATTAACTATTCATGGACCTTAATCCCAAATATAAACCATAGTCAGTTTGAGATGTAGTCATATTTTTAACTCAGTATTATCATGCTGATATTAGCCTTGAATATTACTATGCAAATATATACCGTAAGTCTGTGGCAGATGGTGCCCTTTTACAGGTCGTAGCGAACAAGTTAATATCAATACTCATAATTTAATTGCTAGATCGAGCATCTTACTTCATGTGATGTTTTAATAATGTTTATACAGCGAAACTTCAGTTGTATAACTTCATGAACTTGGGTTCACAAACTCAATTCGTTCCTGAAAGTTCGTCACAAAAAGGGCGAAAGTACACCAATCGAAATATTTGTATGCTGAAACAGTTTCTTCCGTAAAAGTTAATGTAAAATGGATTAATTCAGTCTTCGGCGGCAGACAATTGCTTATTTAAACTTGGCTGCAGTACTCTCTGAACACATTCATAGCCCAGAATCAACTGAAATCAGTAAATATAAAACAAAGAAGATAAACACAATATTAAGCAGATGAAATTAATTGCACTGTATTTTATACGAAGGAGGGTGGGCCGTCTAAGAAGAAATGATGAGGAAGATGTTACTGTTTGGATACCTCATTGCCACGAAACAAAATCAGGTAACTATCTTTAGAGGGCACCTTCTCTTATCTTTTCTTTGCCTCTAAGTGCCACTCGACTATGTTTAATACTCATAGGACGTCTGTTTCACTCAATATTTGTCCAATCTGTCTTATAGCTATCCATGCTTAAAATGTTTCTAAAGTGAGATATTGCATTGTTATTGGAAATGTTTATTATGTAACTTGCTATTACTTTGTCAGGGTGATGTGATTATGTAAAAGCTTTATACCTCATTCCATTTTGCATAAATTCGTGGGTCATAGAGCTAATATTTTTTTCTTCTTCTGAAGATATTTTTCCTCCAAATCGCCTAATGTTTCTGAAGTTGTTGCAGTTCTTTGTTATTAAACATTTTTATGGCCCTCTAGTAACTGCTCCATGTCTCCATTATTAATTTCCTGGCTCAGGAATATGCCTAAAGATAATGCTCATGAATTTGCCTAAAAAGCGTCAAAGCGCTGAAGTCTCTGAATGCAACCAGATGTGGCCGTAATTTCCTCCAGCCGGAATTCATAGCCCTATAACCCACTTGTTTTAGGCTTCATTAATGAAAATTAAGCAGTGAAAAATGATTCTCCAGAAATCTATATTAAGTGTTATTATATAGCAAAAGTTACCTCAAAACACCTTTGAAAATCATAATGTTGCCGACTTGAGTGTTCGTAACTCAAAATACCGTTCGTCTCCGAGGCATTTTCTGTTCAGATTATTTGTTCATGAACCAAATGTTTCGTGAAGCGAGGTGTTCGTGATACGAAGTTTACCTACAGATTATGCACAGTTAAATTATATACTGCGGTAGATAAAATTATTTCCATAATACTCTGACATTATCTGTTATCTTTGCAGTTATATCATGCATTTTCTTCTTCTTTTAGCATATCGCTTCGAAATTTTGCTTTATTATAATGATTTGTAAGAGAACGGGGTGACCAAGAAGAAAGAGGAATACGCAGAATCTGTCCAAGGGTCAAAGAAAAGCTCAAAGATTCTTGAGGTGGAGCGACCACCCGAGTGCTAACCGGCGGCGAAAGGAAAGGGTACAGAAAGCCAGCAGCAAACTAACAGCAAAGGGAAAATGAACGGTCAACCACGTCGAAATCTGCAAAGCAAGAGACCCTCCAGAAGGGGAATCAAGTCAACAGTTAAAATTCAAGAGAATGTGGGAAAGGAAATCATCGGCAGAACATCTACTGATTAGGAAAGCACCAGAAAAATAGCCAATTTCAGCCTAATTTTCTCAAATCCAGCGAAAATCCATAAAGGCGCACCTAAAGATGAGGAAACGGCCACCGTAGTAGGACGAAAGTTAGCAGCCATACATGAAGATTAAGATACACCGGGCCACCACATTTCCAACCTAGATGCAGTTTCTACAAAAAAGAATGGATCTCATTACAAATTCATGATTGATAGACATCGCGCGTGTTTGGGAAGAAAGAATTACTTAATTTCGCAATGGCGGAAAAGTTAAAGGGAATTATGTTACTTTAGTCCAAAAAACTGTAGAAAATTTCGTCCCAGTCGTAAAGCAAATAATAGCAGCTACTGTACATGTTATGTAAAGTTTAAATTAAGAAATCTTTTGAACTGTAGTATGTGAATGGATTTTGTTATGTTAATTGTATCATAAAAATTAAATGCGTTCTGTTGATGTGTATTGCAAAACTAACAGAAAAATAGTAAAGCTAGCAAATGATGGTGAATTGTTTATGCTTAGGACATTGGGTATACTTGAAATACGGTGCTTTTTAAGTCTAGTGTGTCTAAGTTAAGGAATTGAATTGCTAGGCAGTTATTCAAAAATTGCAGAACTATACACACTCGTTCAATTACTAAGCTGGAAAGCAGTGTGAGAGAAACGAATTTAGAGAAAGAGTGCAGAACTGAAGAGTGCAATTGACTTTAGAGAAAAAGTGTTAAAATGTATGTGTAATTATGAAAGGCAACCTGTAAATTTGTAAATATAAGTATTGCTATGGCAAAACTATTTTTCTTTCCAGGTTCCTGGAAAGAGGTATGACGTGAAAAACGAATGATCTGAATTTACTCAAAAAAATGAAGTAAATGCGAATTTAAAGATTTAATTAGACAATTGTAAAGGTTGGCTCATATTGTTAGATGTCGGAATTTAAAATCTTAGACAAGGTCATTAAAGACCTTCGTTTGCGGTTATTTAAATTTTGGTGGGAAAAGTTATAAGGATGTTATGTTAATTAACCAGTTATTATGAGTTTGATATTTGAATTGATTTCTTCCTTCCCTATTTCTCCCCAGAATGTAAATTAATGTTTTACGTACATAAAATGAAAATTTACAGAAAGAGAGCTTCTGGCACTCGTGTTGCGATATTAGAATTCTTAACCAGCTTTATCTAAAAGTGATTATTCTGGCTTTTGTATTCTCTCGCTAGCCAATGTTTTAGACCTACTGTAGGTGACTATACATGAATTTGTCCAATTCTAAAGAAGATTTTCCCTGGGGCCTGGTATAAAATGTTTTCCAGATGTCTTCCTCTATTACCAAGACACTCGAAAGGACGTTTTTAGCATGTCGTGTAGTTTAAGTGCCCCCATGCCGTAAAGACACTATATATGTACTTATAAGTATTCAACTCTTCTCTGGGATTCGATCTCGGGTACATCGATACCAGAGCAGCTAGTAATTGTGTTAAAACACGGAATGAAATTGCTCAGATAAATCAATAAATGTAGCTCCAATTTGATTGATACACCCAGCGCCAAATGACAGATATATGTCAAGACTAAATCGAAAATTTAAAACAAATCAGATTTGAGTTTTATTTGATTTTCTATTTAATCTTGCCGTGTACCTATACCATGCAAATTTTTTTACCCTAAAAATCATATACCCAATAAATTTCTCAGAAATATCAGAAGCATCCAAATTTCTAATTGAACTGGCTTTTAATTATTTTACAATTGCGTACTTAACATCAAACAAATTTATTTCAAACTGCATCTTTATAATACAACTTAAATTTTATCATTATAGTGTAATATTTCTTGTATCCAAATCATTTTACTTAGGAATTAAGTTATATTCCTACTCTAAATTATTTTCTTCTTGGAAAACGAAAGTTCACACATATGCAGTAGAATGCATGTAATTGGTTACAAAGATAAATACGAAATACGGGTACATATTACATGTAAGAGTAGAAAAAAATGCGTTGAAATTATTTGTAATAAAAATCATATTATGTAAAGAATATCCAAGCAGCGCCTTTAAACTTCAAAAGCAAATTACATTTTTTGAAAAAATGAGAATTATTGTTAAGATAAATATAAGAAATTTATATATAAGAAAAATTCGAATTGGCTGAGAAAACTCACAAGAGATATTCCAGAAATATTTTAAAAGAAAGGTTTTGTGGAAGATAATACGCGTTAGCAGCAGACTATATGTAAGCTTATAAGATGGTCAAAAGCCTCAGGAGACATAAATAATGCATTTCAAATTTCGTAGACCACAGGTTAAAAATATAAAATAAAATAAAATGTGCTTTTCTTTCGAAACTTTATATGTTTCCTACAACAAACGTTTACTAATAGTTTACATATATTACTTAACAACAATTTAAAGCAGGGCATGAAAATATTATTTAATTGTGCTGCATTAATAAGAGTAAGGACATGATTTTTGATACAAAATACTTTCATGCATTTACCATACTTAACTACATATTACTATACTTTCATGCATTTATATTACATAACCGTTATTACTTAACAACTATTTCAAACAAGACATTTAAAATATTATTTTATTGTGTAGCGTTATTAACAGTAAGGAAATGGCTTTTGGAACAAAACGTTTTCATGTGCAAACAATGTAATGTACTTTTCATAAAATTAAATCACGAATGCGCATTGCTATCCTTAGTTTCCTCAATCTAACTTTCATTTTATTAAGAATAATAAAGAGTAATAATATAGCTCTCTGGAGTTGAAAATTGCTTGAATTTAAAATATCATTTTTGTTCTTGAAGAGTTCTATTGTAATTAAACAATACTGAACGAAACTCACTTCTCAAATGCCATCCTTTCATTGATGAGAACACTTACCTGAAAATAAAAGAATAAATAAATTAAAAGTTGAACAAGAGAGTGCAAAATAAAATACGCAGGAAAATATGCACAAAGAACACAAAAGGAAAATAAATTATTTTATCATTCAATAGCAATCTGTTAATCATAACATACAACATAAATGCAGCTATGCAATTTAAAGTGTAATTTTCAAATAAAATTATCTCTAAACAATCTAACATGAGAGATACTAATTACTATTTAGTAAGCACTTTTCATATGTCCTGAGACTGGATTAATGAAAACTAGAGAAAAGTTCAGATCGAGGTTTTAATGCTTCAGATTAGATCAGAAAAGGTTCAGATCAAGGTTTTAATGCCTGAGACTGAAATTATGAAAACCACAGAAAATTTCAGATCAAGGTTTTAATGCTTCAGACTGAATCAGAAAAGTTCAGATCAAGGTTTTAATGCTTCAGACTGGATGAGAAAAGATCAGATCGAGGTTTTAATACCTGAGACTGAATTAATGAAAACTAGAGAAAAGTTCAGATCAAGGTTTTAATGCTTCAGACTGGATCAGAAAAGTTCAAATCAAGGTATTAATGCCTGAGAGTGAATTAATGCAAACTAGAGAAAAGTTCAGATCAAGGTTTAGTGCTTCAGGTGTTTATTCTACGTAGTCTTTCTTCCAATTGAGTACAATACACCTGACTGTTATACAAACATATGAAACTGTCATCAAAGTCTTTACTTTGGTGTCATTCAACCTGCGTGTCAGTGTGCCTTGAATGTCGGTTACGTCTTGATAACGTTGACCCTTCATGGGAATTTCGATTTTCGGGAATAAAAAAAAGTTCACTCGGCTCCAAATCAGACGAATATGGAAGGTAGCTGGGAACTGCCACACGTTTCTTCACTCACAACTGCACCACAACTCCAACCAGTTGAACAGGAGTATTTACTTGCAGCAAGAAAAAATCCTTCTCTTTCTATTGTTCCCGTAGATAGAAGGAGAAAAGAACCCGCCGAATTTTCCTACACAACCGATCCATGACATCCAGATAAAACTGGGAATCGCCCAATTATGATTATATCCATCTCTGAACTTTTCGGGCACACAGTGTAGTTATCTATACCCTTTGCATTTAGGTATGTATAAAGTACTTCATATACAAGTATGTAATACTCTGTAAAACATGTAAAGGTTAGTTTACAGGTATGGAATACTCTATAAAACATGTAAAGGTTAATAAAGTCATGTTTAAAGCTAAACTTTATACATAGTTGTATATTCTGTGGAATTTAATAATCAGATGTTTTTGACAGAAGGTGGCGAGGATGATTATATTCTACAGATTCGGTACTACATAACCCTCTTTGGATGTAATAAGAGAAAGGTATTTGAAATTTGAACATAGGACTTTATTTGAATAGTGAACATTGAACAAGGTGACATCATTTGAGCAATGCATATTAAACATGTGACGTAACTGGAATTAGGTAGTTTTAAAAATCTAAGATATACTACAGTGAGAATTCAATTGAAATAACAAGCTTGTACATTGTTACGATGTTATTATTGGTGATTATTTCTCAATGTTAATCGAACTATTTAAAAATATCTTCCCTTCAAACAAAGATTCCACCGAGTGATTACATTTGCGGCTGATAAAAAAATAATGTAGCTATAGATTTTATTATTTTTCTTTTTGTGAATTCTCAAAAATTTGAAATAAGCTTCTGTGATTAAAAAGGAAATTTTAATGCAAACGAAAATGGTGCAAATCTTTTGCATCCAATACAAAATGATAGGTTTAGAGCGTACCTTTGTCATGGTAAAACTAACTGGGATTCAAAATTCTAATTACTAACGACATCTTACTTTATCAATTAGAGCTTTATGATTTATTCTCATGCGAGGAATTGCTAGAAATATTTATATTGCGAAAATGCCTTGATGTAAAATGAATAAATAATAAAAAGATAAAATAAATAAAAGATCTTGGTTTAATTTCTTGGATTATGGCAAAAGTACATGCGAGAGCTATTTTCCGTAGGAAATAGATGCCTTCGTGGAGGACTTTCTAAGAGGAACTAGCTGATATCCACATCACACATGTAAAACCCAAGAAAACAGCCATGCAGCCAGCCTGTTCGGCTGGAGTCGAATCCGAACTTATTCAATTAATATCCGAGATCTTTTTCCTAAACTGATATTTTATATTTAGAATCAAGCATTTCACTTTTCAATTTGTATATGGTCCCTGAGTATAATCTCCTACACTGAATTTAAATATCTTAGTCAATTTTTGAACGGCGGTCCGAGTTCTTTTGTTTTATATTTTTATAACGAGCGTAAATGTTTCCTGGATATGAATCCAGTGACCGGAGAGCTATATTAAAATATTAAGATTCCCTAATTTAAAAAAACTGATTTTTTTTTTAATTTAAAAATTCCAAGCATTTTTTAAAAAGTATTTATAAGAACATCTAAAACATTTTCGTAATAGGAAGTGCATGTCGGAAACCAACAATTTAGAAAATAAATTCCGGGGAAAGACTTTTGTGGACATAATGTGTAAAACTATTGACTATGATGCTTTACGTATCACGAGTTCACAAAAAAAGCTTTAGTTTCTTAAAAGACTTGGCCCTGTTAAATGCCCTGTTAAAGCAGCTTCCTAACTGTTTATGTTGTTTGCGCTTCCATTATTGATACAAACTGAAAAATTATTATTGCTAGTACTTACTGCGCTGAATTTAAATATAATTGTTTTCCAATAATCTATTAATGATTAGTTTAATAAAACATGTTCTTTATCACATCCTTTATTTGAGCAATTCATATTCTAATCTATTTGTAACTAGTTTCGTAAAACATGTTTTTTGACACATCCTTTATTTGAGCAATGCACAGAAAGATTTGAAACATTATTTTTTTCGCTTCATAGAATAATTGTCCTCGCGTACCGGAATCTAATATTTAACCACATAGCCCCTCAAGCGGGATAATATCATAACGCCTTTTGAACTCTTTCGGAGAAGTGTGAATTCTTTCAGAATTTCCTCTCGTGAAACTGAGAAGGCATGCGATTTCAAAAAAGTCCTATTTAACCTGGATAAAATGCTCCATCAGGTGGGAAATTGCATTAACCGGAAGCGATCCTGATTGAACATTGGACTCAATTATACTTCGCGGGATTATAATTAGGATGGAAAGGAAGAGCAAAAAAAAATTATCCGTGGCTAATGTTTTAATTGCCACCCATTAAACGACTTGATTGGATTAGCATAAATTGGAAAGAAAGTCAAAATTAGTTTTAGATATTCAAGGTCTGCAAAACGTCTGGCTTTCCGCTCTTTTGGAATTATTAGCGAGAAATGTTTTTAAAACGCGGAAATATTTTTAGAAAACATATCAGTCAGCTCTTTTTAAAGAACCATTGGCTTCGCGAAGACTTAATTTAGTATATCCACTTGCTTATGAACCTCAATGCGCAATTTGTTTTTTGCTCACCATGAACACTTATCTATGCATACTTTATAGTGTGTAAATTAATTGGGACAAAGGAGCGTTTCCGTTAATTAATGTACATACCTTCATATACAGTTATAATAATATATTAAATAGGAGAAATGTTCTCCTTTAGCAAAAATGGCCTTTAGAATGCGCTTATGCATTAACTACATTAGTCTTGTGCATGTATGTTTCCATTTTTTATTATGGAACCACATTTTTAAATTATTCTTAATCATGCGCTCTTTTGTCGTGCAATTCATTTTGCTAAGATGTTCCTGGAAAATGTGTAACAAGTTTTCGAAGTCTGGTGAGTTTCCATGCCAGTTTAGCAAAATAATTTTATTTTCTAACGTGAACCTTCTCAAAGGTTTCGTATTGTGGTGTGGAGCAAAGTTATACTGAAACGTCCTTGTAAAGCTTTTCATGAATGGCGGAATCCTGCATTTTAAAATTTCTCTATACATCGATGAATTCACCATTCCGTCAATAGGAACTAGACTTCCAGTGCCGTCTGCACTAAAAAAGTGCCAAAAAATTTATTTTAAGGGATTGTTTTATTGAAAATGACCTTTTTCAGTCATTTGTGATGCAAGATTTGTATTTTTTAGCTCATAATAATCGTTTTTCTTCATTTGACGCTTCAGAAGTTGTTTATATTAATTGGCGTTTTCGCCTTCTGATCTGTAGTGAGAAGTCTATGCCGCCCATTTAAAGAGGAAATATCAATACCAATAGACAATAGATCTCTTTTAAGGTCTTTGTTAGTTTTTGTTGGATTTATAATGCTATTTCAGATTAGAAATCGATCAGATTTTGGAGTTTGTTTCCTTTTCCTTCCACGTCTGTCTTTCTATTTTGTAGAAAATGATCCAGTTTCATTTTTTCCTGAGAATTAGAGAAACATTCGCTTTTTAACACCAATCAAAGAAGCCATATTTCCTACAGTCATGAATGTTAACTGAGATAATCTTTGCTCTCTTTCTAGGCGTTATATCCATATTTAATGCATTAAAATGAACGAATGCGAACGTATTGCAATTTTATTCAAAATCTACGATGCCCCAGCGAAATTCGGACTTCAAGCCTCCCAACTGCTAGTCAGAGCTAGCTGCTTGCATTTATAAAACGAAAGCACGGATAAGGAATTTTCTCCTTCCTTAAAACCATTCTAAATAAACATTGTATTACCGGTGCTAAAATGAAATGACATAATCGAGGTTGAAATGAAAATGATGGATAATAGAAATAATGATCACTGATGTAAATAAACGTCAGTACTGAACAGCACATCTGAAAAATCGTTACATCCATGAAATGAATTTCTACAAACGGACTAGCTATATGAAATTTTTTATAATTTCCTGCACGTATAATGTGAATCGCCAGTTTCACTTTAAATGTGCTCCAAGAAAGTAAGCTTTCCCCTAAGAATTTAGAGCTCATTCCATTGCTGTAATCCAAATAAGCCAATGAAAACATGTTAGAACTGTAATTGGTCATCGTAGAGCGGTTTCACCTAGTATATTAGAAAATGTTACCGTGCGCGCTGTAGGCACAGTCAGTTGATTAATGTTCACGTTTACAGAGTGTTAAATGTTACATTTTTTAATTTAATATCCGCTATGCTATTTGTATTTGGGATGTAAATTGCTGAAAGTATCCGAATGATTTGCCCTGGATATCCTCACCCGTAAAAATTTTTACTGCTTTTAGAATCGTAAAAAAGGTTCTAAATTTCTGTTTATTTTTTTTTCATTATGCCATGTTCATTCCGAAAGTTTATACACATGTTTATTCCAAAAAATTATAATGTGTAGCTACAGCTGACAGTATTCCAAAAATAACAATTGTGTACTTTCTTATTTAGTTAAAGAAACATTCGAATAAAATAACTACAATAATTACATTTTGGTCAAATCTTTTAGTTCTGCTTTTTTCCCCGATTCTGAACTACTAAAAAATGATTGTCACCTGTTTGAGATAGCCCAAAATTATTTCAAACATTAAAAAAAAAGATTACGTTTAAAAATATGTGTATGTACGTAAGAAATGAAAATAAATAGACATTTCGATTTTAAGCTGCCGCAGACGTACTCGATCTGATTAATGTTTATGTTGGCAAGTTATGCTTTCGAAAACGAGACTAATCGAAAGCAATCTAATCTAATCTTTTTTACTGCATTTAGCAGTAAATAAAGTTTAGTTCTCTCTGCAGTTAACCTAAACATTGAGCAGTAAAAAAAAACTAGTTCTCTCCGTGCACTCGACGAAAGTTAAAAACAGTATTAATACCTCAAAAAACTTATTCGAGGCAGATCATTGGAGATTGAAAATACGGGTCGAACGCTGTACAGAATTTAAATTCGTCACTTGGCCATTTTAATTAAAAACATTATTCGATTCGTTAGAGAATTAAAGAGTTACTAGCATTACTTATATAAACCAGTAAAAGCTTGTTAACTTATTAAGAGTAATCTTTATTAAGTTAAAAATACACTAGGTGAAATGTAATCCAAAAATCGATATGAATCCCTCTGCTAAGAATATAGTGGTCCCGAGTTATGTTCCAAATGACTCAATAGGTTGGCTACATGGGTGCCTGTGGTTTAGTATGGGTAGTTTCCCAAGCGATAACACTAGAAATTGATAAGAAGCTCTATCTATAACAACTATCTATCTTTGTCTTATAATAGCCTTTTTTTATTGATAATAACCTTTACATAACCTAGCATCGCTCCTAAAATAAATAAGACTCGAATACTTCTCCATCATAAATAATTTTTCCGAAAATGATTTCTGTATGATGTGCCTTGTCCTTTCAAGCATGAGTTTTCTATTCAGTCACTGATGAATTTATAAATCTAAAAAATATAAAAATAAAATGGTAAAATATTTTCCACCATAGCTTTTGAATTTTAACAATGGAATTGCAAGGGAATTTTTTCTTAATTACATTTTCACATCCTGAGAAGAACTTTGACTTTTATGCCTTTCATTCTGAGAGAAGTATCATATATTTTCTAATTATCGGCGATTACAATTCAAAAGCCTTTTCTCACCAAGTTTTCATGAATTAATTAAAGAAAAAGCAGCTCAAATACTATGCAGTGCTTTGATCTGTACTAAATAGTTTTATAAAAAGATCTTGCAGAGAAAAAACAATTAATTTTAATTACTTGTTTCTTTTGGAGAATGATTACTTAAGTATATTTGGAAGTGATTAGATGAGCAGCATTTCTGAGAAAGAAAGAAAATGTGTTAGTATTGTAGGGATTTATATTTATTTTAAATAACAAATTAAATATAATTTTAATTTCTTTTTCTATAAGCCTTCATCCCCCTAATTGTCAGCGCCAGAATATTTAAATTTGGTAGCGCGTGTGAGGAATGAAAATTATACTAGTGGGAGAAAAAATTAAATATCGAGTTTTAAAAGGGAAAGTTAGAGAGTGGAAAAACTCTGTGCGTATTTGTTGTGCACTCTGTGCGTATAGCTTATTTGTTTTGTGCGTAGCTTCCGCTTAGCATTTATTGCTGGTTAGACGTGGCTTAACAGCTATTATCTTGCTGCCACTAAACTCATCTACGTGCTGTAGGATACAGGATTATCTGAGCCCTGTAGTTTAATTCTACTACTTGTTAGTATCTTCAATTTTTGAGTTTGATTCTATTGTTTCAGTCACCGCCCAAGCAGAGGCGTAGTATGTTAGCTTCGAGTTGAAGCATTTAAATAGGTTAAAGAGTGTAATAAAGGGTCGTTTTAACCCTTCTTCTGTGCAGTCACTATTTTCCAGATTTCACACAAGAGATAGATAGTAGGACCCTACAGTATTAAAAATATTTTCTTTATAATAGCAGCTTCATTACTAGATGTTTCATTATTTTGAAAAACAAATCTATGCTTCAACGGGCGTATTTAGTTCTCAGAACCAAACATATTAAGATGCAATAGCAAACATAAAAATACCAATATTAGGACATGCGTATATGCAAGAAATTTAAGAAAATAATTTTTGTAAACTCTGAATAAAATTACTTCTAAAGTGAAATTACTAAGTTCGAATATTTTGTTTACAACTATTGTTGGCTTTCGTATTTTGTTATTCTAATCCATTGTATTTCTGCATAAGAATCTGAGCTAACATCTTCGTATGAGGTACGCCTAGTTACGAATAAGCAAAAGCAGTTGAAAGTTCGAGGTGCCAGTGTTAAAATGCAATTTTTGAAAAAAGATTTCGCCAGCATTTCCAACCATAAACCGAGAACTTTGTCTCTTTTGCTTCTCGCCGTTGGCAGAACAACTGTTCCGAGGTGTCCATCAGCCTGTTGGGTTCCGTGGATGAAGTAAATAATAACAACTGAACTTTGAGCTATATCCTCGTCTGCGACATAAGTACAGGAATGCTTAAGGAAAGACTGAATCAAGCAAGGAAAGTACATAGCGGGGCTACAGTTGCTGAAATGAAAAATAATGATGATGGCTGACGGTTAGGTACAAAAAAAAATGCTGATGCCTGCAAGGAGGCACTGATTGATAAAAAGGTCATGTTATAAGCAATCAGTTTGTCTGATGCATCATACATATAGTTATTATGCGTGTAAAGATTTACACAAATAATTAAAAACGGGATGATGTATATGCTAAATTACAGGTATAGGCAAAAGCTAGGCCATCTGTAGTATCACAAGTGACTGAATTATTGCTGACTTTAGCTAACTAGAGATCATTCGAAACTCTGCAAGGGATGGCTGCCGAGCCTTTTCACTTAAAAAAGTCTTCCGCTATTATTGTCATTCCTTCAGCAACCTTCAGCTATCTGATACTCCTCGCTATAGGACGGTCGTAGCGGATCAGAAGGTATTTATTGGTTTTCCCAATTTATAGAGTCACAAGCCACAATTAGTTTTTGACAAGAAATCTTATACGCTCACACACATTTTGTATGATAATTACAAGAAGTACTGATGTACTGTTAATTATATTTATTATGCAATTATGATTGTTAATACATATTAGCGCTAAAGTAAACAAAACAGTTAATCTGCGTACAGTTACAAAATGTAAATATAGTTACAAAATACTGAGTTCTAAATACAGGAAAAATAAAACAAATAAAAGGTAAACATTGCAGGACTGAATATAAGTACAAATACCATGTAATATCGTTTACAATTTTACAACATTTAAAAAGGTTGAAATATTGTATAGTGAAACCTATAAAAATCTAGAAAACTAAAAAGAATATATGATATTGTTACTCTATATGACTAACTTGCTGATTGTTGTTTAAATAGCGAATATTAATCCGGGCACGGTCTGAGAGTCTTTCAACCCTCTTGCCGCCTTGCCTTACAGACACTATACGCTTACAAACATTCATGTCTTCTCCAGAATTCGAGTCCGGTGCCATCTGTATAGCAGTCAGCGTCACTAACCACTATACCAGTTCGGCGGTCCATGCTAAATTACAATAGTTACACTACTTTTCAGATTTGCGGTATAATGCATAATTTTGCAAGTGCAATACTTATTTTGATATTGTTGATAACTGGACATGTACAGCATACAAATACACTAAGGGTATGATGCTTATACAGGCACAGATGGAAATAAGTACAAGTATTTATTCATTGCCATTAGGAAGCAAAGGTTACTTACAATAGTAGGTTTCACAAGAATACACATAGATGCATGTATGCAAATATTGGCCGAAAGCAGCTGGAGCTAGCCGTTGCATGGGCTTTGTTATGTGGGTTTACCTTCAAGTTATAGGTCACGCTAATTTTTTTCCTCTAACAAATATAAACGTTGGTTTTGAGAAAGGAAAAGTGGAACTGCAGTGAGTCCTCTTAACCCCAGGTAGATGATAGAATATAATGGCATCAAGTTTTCGAAGGCTTTGTGGTAGCAGGTTTTGTAACGAACTCAAGTACTGGTTAAAGCTAAGTTCTTAACACTTAAATCCAACTGCAGTACGGCTATTAGTGGAAGCAACGAAAAATAAACATGCCACCAGTATATTGAACATGATTAAGGATACATCCCATTCCACAAAGAAGCCAGTGGAGATGCTTTTATAGACTAACATTAATGCACAAAAAGAATGAACATTAACGACATTAATGTAAACATAGGACTTAAATTAACATTAATATATACATGTGGACTAATATGCGCAAACGTATTCGGTATTTTTTGGTAATCGAAAGATGGGTTACTGCTTTCGATATTATAGTTTCACATAAAATACAGTGTACTTAATGATATTAAGTCATGCACTTGTTACGCGAAAGACCAAATAGTATCAACATTTAAAACCCTCTAACCGGCAAGGCCGTATATATACGGCCTAGAATATTTTTTGTGATATCTGTACGAACGTATATATACGTGCATATTAAAATATGTCAAAGAAATTAAGGCAATATATTAAAAGTCCATAAATCCAGGAATAAAATGCCAGGAAATTTGTTACATTAAATCAAGAAAATAAATTTTTCTGGTAGTAGTTTTGAGAAATTTGTGCTCTCTTAGCGAAAACCCTGGCCAGTCAAAGGGTTAAAGTGCTATTCTACATTATAGAACTGTAACATGTAGAAGTAGTTCAGAATGTTTTTGTAGAACGTTGAACGAGAGTTTTTTATACAACTTTCTTCACAAGTTATATGAGAATACCTCTAACACTGGTATTTGAAGTGCTTTCGTACGTTATAAAACTATAATATATAAAAGTGATTTAAATCGGCCTTAGCTGTAACATTGTACCGACACTAGGATTTTGGAAAGCAGGGGAGATGTCAAAATGAGCAATGCTCTCGCCTGGACTCGAACCACGGACCTCTCAATACTTGCCGAGTGTGCTAACCACTACACCACGCATATTAAAAAGGTGGGACAAATATATATTCCCCCTTTTAAAGGGCGACTGGACATTAGGGAACCCAACCGCCAAATCCTTGTGGTGGAGAATCATCATCCACCACCCTTTTTAGTTCCGGCGCCACTGTAGAGACATTAGGTATTTTTTGAAAGCGGGAGATAGGAAAAATGAGCAATTCCCTCGCCGGGACTCGAACCACGGACCTTTCGATACGCGCCGAGTGTGCTGACCACTATACCACGAAGGAAGTTGGAAGAACTACCTTATAACATATAAATGTATTTCAGAACGTTTTGCCTAAGCGTTCCCGATACGTTCGGGAAACACGTGTACTAAATGTTCTCTGAAGGCGCTGGTGCAATTTAAGGCGGTTTAGTTGGAAGTTTAGGACAAACTCAAGCAGTTACGTTTTTTGAGAATTAAAAGTCTTCCTTAAAATGCGTCTGGCAACAAGGATTTTTAAATTAGGAAATTTTTCTAAATTGCTTAATTTTATGCATACTTACGGTACTTTACATTACAATAGAATAACAATAAAGCAAAAATTAATTCCGCATCACTGAAGAAATATTGAAATAAGTTTCACTATTTTATTGATTGGATTATGAGCGTAAGATTGATTAATTCTAGATATTACGTCTCGGTACAAGACCAGGAAAGTATTCCGTTTTCCTTTGAATGCAGAATCTAGGCACTAAATTAAAGACTTGGCTATGAAGTCTCAAGCAGCTGAAAGATTATAACTTTCATAACTTGCAGAATAAATTCCAACGCAGGTATGAATACGGAATTCCCTCCGTTCTACTGCACGCGTACGGGGGTAAGGAGCAGGAGAATGAGAAAAGGATGGATTTGAAAGGAAATGGAGCGAATTCACTTAAACGACTTCGCATCGCAGATTAATAAGACTTCCCAAATTTTAATGCTGATCTTTGGAGTTGAAATCAAATAACGAAAAGAGGCTGAAATATCTCAAGTTACTTCCAGCAAGGCAAAAAATCCGAATTCAATGGCGCGTATTATTTATGTTCGTTAAAAAGACCGAAAAGTTTTTCAGTGATTTATTTATTATTAGTAGTATTTTTTAGTTTTGCATAAGAAATCTTTCTGAAGAAAAGTCCATGCCAACTCTCTTTATGAAAATTTTCAATTTCTTCTTTTCTGGAGGATTTTCTGCCTTGTGATTTTGTTTCGCATTTCTCAATCTTAGCTTTAGAATATGACGCTTAATTCTTTCTTGTTTACGTCAGTTAGAATGTATTTTGATACTCAGTGTAACTGAAAGTTTCTAAGAAGTATGAATGTTTCATTTTCTAGCGACATACGTGCATAAAAATTTTCGCGACTTTCTTTATAAAAATTCCTTTCGAAAAATAGTTAGCAATAAAATAATTTACACCAAAATATTCTTCAAAAACGATTTTTTTCGACAAATAAACATTTTTACCGTCATTTATAAAGTTGTTGGAAACAGCTATTTGAAATGTTTTAAGACGTTTCCGGCAATATCAGCCGTTGCTAATTGCGTTAAAACAATACTTTAGGTGTCTCTAAATCGTTGGTATTGATCTCAAGGGCCGACATGACGTTGCAAAGGGTCAATTCGAGCTCAGGGTCGATGCAAAAAGCAAATTAAAAATGAATTGCATCATAAATAGCTATATTTTAAGAGCTTCAGGTTTTAAAATTGATTTGATGATATCATATATATATAAGATAAAAATATATAAAGCAAAATATGAACATTCATTTGCAATAGTCCTTTAACTCTTCATTTTAATTTGGGTTATTTCTTCTTTCTCTCTTAAAATAGCAATGGCTTATTTAAACTGCGTCATTTCAAAAATTAATAGTCATCATATGATTTTTACATAACGCTGAAATGCCAACAACTTGCATAATAATTTCTGAAGCTTTAATATAATCCAATTCAGATAATTTGCAAACTGAAATTCAGACAACCAGTATCGAAACATTTAATAGCCAATAGAAAAATTCTGAACCACAACTTTTTCACTTAACTTTCTTTTGCGGTGCGACGCATACCTAAAGCCTGTTTTTGTCCTATGAACATACTGCTGCTTGTCTCTCGCTTCTCATGCATCGTGTTCTCAAAAGGTGTAGAAAAATTGCAAATGTAATCAAGACGAGTGTCAACAAGGAGCTGAACGCAGCTATGTTCTGTGGTAGAATAACTGTGGTTATGTGGTAGAATAACTGCACGTAAGAGGGGTGTAAAATTACCCTTTTATTAAACCACTATTTACAACCACTGCCCTACTCGGAAGGGATAACAGAAAATAATGACCGCACTTGGGTCTAAACTGAACAATCAAATAATTTAAAATAAAGTGAGTAGAAATTAAGTAGTCGTTGCTCTCAGAGCTATAAACGCCAGGTTGGCCTCTATGCGAAACTATCAATAGTGCGTAGCAAGATTTAGCTAATACTAACGCACTTAGATTACATCAATTCGTATTAAAGCAACAGCGCTAAGGCTTAGAATTTAAATACTAGCTAGTCAGGCGAACGTCGAACAGAGCCGCATTGATCTGAGACTAAAAGATCTCTCACACTGAGAAGTTCCTAGCTAACCTTTAAATACAAAACTTGGCTCCACATGAAATTAGCGTATAGCTAAAACGCGCGCTCATGCTAACGAGAAGTTGAAATAAGAGCTCACAGGAAAGAGAAATTAACATAAAACTTTGTTAGTTTAAACTAAAACCTTACAAATTACGTATTTACGCATTTACATGTCTCCACGATCTACAGTATCTTGTCTATTCTTTTTCAAAAGTAAACTGAAAACAATACAGAAGCTTATCAAGTAGCTCGTGTAATAAAAAGTAGTTATAAGTTGATGGTAGTATTGTCAGCGAATTGCTCAATTAACACAGCAGACAGCTGTTAGTCGTTGAGTTTACAGAAATGTGGGAACAGATTGTTGCTGAAGAACCCAACACTTCATACTCAGATCCACCAGAAGGTATCATCACAATTTAAAAATGGCTACAAAATTTGAAAAACATAGACTGTTATGCAGAAAGCGTTCTGGCTACAACAAAAGCACTTTTACGTGATAAAAACAGCCATTAAATCATCGCACGTGTTTGTTAAATTTTATGAGGCCACTGCATCAAAATAATTCTGTTTTATGAGGCACATTTAATGCCATTTTGTACTAATATGCACAAAAACCATTACTATATACTTTCCTAACCAAATTTGGTTTCGTATTTTGTTCTATTTTACTAAATTTCGTATGCATTTATATGCAAAGTTAAAGCTCCAACGTGCGCGTGATATAAAGTATAATCTTTTGCATTATTTTGATAATTTTTATTTTAAAAATGCTCTTAGAAACGTTTTTTTTTCAAAATTTTAAGAGTATTACACAAGTAATTAATTAGTTAATTTTCTTTCGTACTAACCCGTACAAATGTTACTACCGAGCAAAACACAAGTTCTTAAATTTATCTTTTTCGCAGCTTGCACTTAAACAGTTCTTAGAGTGCTGCCACTCGGTAAAACTGAATTTCTTTAATTTGGCTTTCGAATCAAATACATCTGCAATTGCTTTAAGGGTTCAAAGACAACAAATGCTCTTCTTAGTGATTACATCTTTATTTTATTTTTGAATAATACTATATCTAATTGGTATAAATTAAAATACATTATTTTAATTAATGAAAGATATTTCTAATGCCATACATCCGTAATGCCGTTTGATGGTGACGTAATGTTGCTGTTTGCCGTGAGATTATTTTTAAAAGTTTGCATTCAGTAAGACAAGACATCACCTGACATATCTAAAGTAACATAACACATATGTCAGATGATATCTGACATATCTAAAGTAAATACTTTTTTCAGGTAAAGTTTATAAAACATTAATTAATGAAGGATTTAAAAGTACCTAGAGAATGAAACACTTTACATGCGCTAATAATGTCACTGAGTAAAATATTTTCATAAAAACAAGTATGAATGTTGTTTTGATGAAAGACAAGATCCATCTTAAGAAAAGGATCAAAATTTTAAAAGCAAATATATTTTTATAACAAAACTAGTGGCTAAGTATTAACGTTTAACCTTTTACGATTAAGTAAGTACTAAGAATATATTTTCTTAAT
>KK120085.1:117395-133925 GCA_000611955.2 Stegodyphus mimosarum | reverse complement strand
TGAATATGCAAGCTCTTTGCAATTTTTTAACGATAGCTTTCATCTAGGTTCTGACAAGTAAGTTCCTTCAACATTCAGTATCTGCCAACAGTCAAGATTATCATTATATATTGTGTTGACCGACTTCAAGTCGTCGTGTATTCTGCTGATTTGAAATCAGCAATTTCAGATAATGTTAAAAACGACTGCTGAAGACAGTAGAAAATAACTCCTAACCTAACTTTCATGATATTATGTGTTTGGTAGATATGTGATTGATAAGCTGCATTGGTCATTTGACAGTGAGTTCCATGAGATACTGTTACGAGATGTCAAATGAACGGTGGACTAAGGATGATGTTTTCTTCTGAATTTAAACTTGGTCATTTTGCAAACACTGAAGCAGACAATATTAACACAACTTTTGGACCACGTTGAGCACACCATTCATCGCTGATTTGTTATGTTCTGTGCAGGCACACTTCGTTAGAAGATGCGATTTTTAGACGATCTTCTTAGGCAGACTGTAAAAGCTGAACTACAACGAAGTTTGATTCATGGATTTCCTATAATCTTACTCCCACGAACATGTCGATAACGTCCACGAAACATGTTGGTCATCTCTCTTATGCTGAGAAATAACAGAAAGAAGATTTTGCATCGATTTGTTGTTAGCGATGTCCTTGTTGTTAGCGACGCAAGTTTGACAAAACAGTTGTCGCTGATCGTTCAGTGGATGGATGTGGACAAGCATCCAGAGTGCTTCTCCCTCCTCGAAAGATATTCGTGCTTACGCTGTGGTGTATATCTGGCATCGTTCATTTTTATCGGTCTTTCTCAAATAGGATTAGACAATGAATTTGAACTGCTAAAGCTCCGAATTGCAAGAAATGAACCAGCGTCTTTGTAAAACAGCCATTACTAGTGTACAGATACGGTGCTTTTGTATTTTGTCTCTTCTCTGTGTGTCCCCAAAACTTAGATAATTATATTATTCAAGTTAAGCTACGAAATTTTCCTTCACTCACTGCAGTCATCAGACATAAATCTTACATAACTTTTTTATCACAGTAATGTCTGTAAGGCAGTCGAGAAATTTTTAAGATCAAAATCACAAGAGTTTTGGGGAATCCCATTTTGCCAAAGTACTGACAGATATGCCTGAATGCCGATATAGTATAAGAAATAATTCTATTTTTAATAATTTGTTTATGTGAAGAAGTTGGTTATCTATCGGCTAGGTCACATGCACCCACCCAACATTTTATGGATATGCCCGAAGCAAGCGCAATGAATGAATAGAGCTTCGAAACGAGTGTTAAAACATTGCTGAGAAGCGAGTAAAAGATTAAGAGATTTTGCCTGCGATTAAAAACACTAGATTCTAAATACCGTAGTAGATTACCCAGGCTGTGACACGGAAAAGCCTCCTACTCTATACACACTCTAAAAAGCTCTTAGTTATATGATGATTACATGCGTATAAATGGAAAAAAAGTACCTTAAGTACATGATATTTACATTTTTTACGTTTCATATTTACATTTTCGTCTATTTTTTCCATGGTGGTACTTTTCGAAGAAGTGACACAACCTTTGAAAAAACCACAATCCTACATTGCATGTTTTGCACATGTCACTATCTGAAGGCAACTCGTTTAGCATTTTCAGTGCTTCAGAAATGGTCAGCCCTCTCCGATCCATTTGGCAAATAATTAAAAATCAGAAAAAATAAACTAATATTATATCTACAATTAGAAATTATAAACTATAAAATAAAATTTAAATAAACGTCTACAACTCGAAACTATCAAAACGTAGCTCTACCAAAACTTCTTTGAACGAAAGCGAAGGAGAAAAGAGAACTGCTCTAGTGAAAAACCGAACAGATGAACTGATTAAATTATTCCTGATCTTCAGAAAATCACCCCAACAATTTCTTAGTTCATAACGAAACCTCTTCTCCCACCCCACCCTATCCCCCAAAAAAAAAGAAAAAGAAAGAAAGAGAAAAACAAGAAATGATACACAGATGTGGATACACCTTTCTATTGTGAATGATATGATCGGAGAGCTGCAAAGAAACAAAGATACAGTTGTTGGTCTGGTCCTACTATCTCAGTGATCCCACTCTGGGCACACCTGATGTTCGCCGCTCTATTTTAGGCAAGATTTCAAGGTAAAAATTTAAAACCAATATAGAATATAGAGATTAAAATACAGCCAAGAAAATAACCTAGAGAAATTTCCTTTCAAATAATTCCTTTTATATCCTAAAAAAATCTGGAAGCTTTCTTTAAAAAAGGAGGGTCTTTAAAAACTAAACATGGCTAAAATATATGGACTGGTTTGTGTTGTGCTGCCATCTAGTATAAATAAAGAAAGTTCAGAGTAACCTACAGTAGCCTATAAATCCTTTTTGATTCAATTTTTCTGAGCGTACAGAAGGAAGTTTTTAGGTGTGCCCAGACAGGGACCACCGTGCCACAAAGGGATATACGATGTGCCGAAATCGCAATATAGTAATAATTTTGTTGCTAATGAAAAATATATGAATATTACTAAGAAGTTGTCACATTAATGGACATAGCACACACATAAGAGATAAATGAAAAAAATTACGCTGCATGGATTGTCAACAGCTAATTTATTTTGTAAATTTTCCGGATAATCATATTTCTTTGAATCAAATATTAAAGAAGAAAGCTTTATGAACTTACTCGCAGCTTCCTGTTTTAAACTGGTTAATGAAATGTGATGAAAAATGTACAAACTACACATATAGAATTACTTTAAATTCGCATTAAAACATTCATATTTGTAACTTCTTTATGTAAGTAATTTTGGACGCATTATCCGAATGAACAAACCTGTGTATTGTTATATTACTAGGCTGACCCCCGTCAAATAATTAAAGAAATAACGACTCAAATATAAGCAGATTATAAAAAATAAAAACGCATCAGGAATCATGCATGAATTTGCATATAAGATAACGAAAAATACAATAAAGTTACTTTAGGAAAATTTGAGATAATTTACCACGAAGAGAAAAAAAGTGAACAAATAAAGCTGAAAAATGGGAAGATAAAATTTTGTAATTAATTTTTACTCGTAAAAACTAAATTAACTAATATGTTACGTAATCTTTTCATACTCTTGTTCTTTCGTAAAATCTTTTAATTTCTGATTTAATCTTTCTCCTCCGCGTATATAAAAAAAATTTAAAGATCACTTTCGCAATGAGAATTTATCCGCACATTTGGAGCAATTTAAATTAATTCTGCAGAAAAATAAAGAGAAGATTAGAATTTATGTCGGACGTAAATGGATGACGGAAACTCATTACGACTCTGAGAACATTAGAATTTTCATGAAAATAACTCGAAATGAGGATTTTAAGTTAAAAGAAATTTTCAGGGTTCACTGGGCAGAATTCCGTATAATGTTATATTTCAAATTCAAACTTTGTGTTTCATTATTTCGATGCTAGCGATTCTATTAATGAAATATTTTATTAGAATCCAATTTGAAAGAAATCTCTTACTGATATTTTTATAAAAATTCCATTCCATTATCTGTAAGAATCACCAGATATTCCGGAAAAAGAAATTTTTACGAATGCTCGAGCTTTTGCGAATAAATAGGATTTTGAATAAAGTGGTGCGTAGGAAATTGTCTTTTTTTCCTCCATCTTTTATTTCCGTGCTCTTACAGTTACAGTAATGGAGATGGAGGATTTGGAAGTTGAATTAATTAATATAAATATATGCGTGCGTGTGCGTTATAATTAAATCTGATTTTAAATCCTTGAAAATTCTCTTATTTTGGAAAATAATCCCCTGTAAACGGCGAATTAGAAATATGGCTGCGCGTCTAATATAAAGTAACATGCTGATGTATAATGTAGAGAAAAATGATTGAAGAAGATATTGAATTTGAAACACCTTTCTATTTCAAACAAGAATCGCTCGTTCTAGCTTATTATCCATTAGCAAAGATGACGCTGAAATCGTGATCGCCAGTTTCAGACAGATGCGACTGAAGCATCTGCGTTTGCAGACGCCAATTCTGCATCTGATCATCGTTTAGATGATTCTCTACGTGCGGGCGACCCCGAAGCAGTGTTATAATGCCCACGAATAGGTACCAGCTATATTTTGTTGTAAATACGACGCTTATTAGTGTGAGGTATTTTGGTAAAAGTTTACACCTGGATGTCCCTTGTTGTTTTGTCGATTCTTTTTTGACGCCAAGATCGGCGCCGGAAGGCACAATTTCAAGATGGCCGCTACGAATTGCCCAAACTCGGTATGCATGTACACATGGATCTATGTTTACTTCAAAAACGTCCCAGAATTGCACAATTTAGGTATTGCGCACTGCTTTAACTTTGTTCATATACACATCGATTTATTTTCACTTGAAAAAAATCAGGAAGCTAAAACAAAGTTAAAACTATCATGGTAACCAGAAATGGGGCTTCACCGCCAAAACTGAGTAAAATTTGTCGCTAACCGAAGGGGCACCTAATTCTATACTAAAGCCGGTATTTTACGTTAATTAACCAGTTTGCATGATTTAAACCTTTATTATGGAGTCTCCTTTTCGTCAATCCTCATCAGAATGAAAATGCTTTTGTAGAGTATTTAAGTCACAAATTTGTAAAGTTTTAGATATAGAGTTTTTCGCAACAGAGCTCGCAGCTTCATTTTCTTCCCCCCCCTCAGCTGTGCCGTTAATAAGCCTATTTTTAGCCGACGGTAACACGCGCCATTAAAATTTTGAGCCAGCTTAAGTAGGCCAAATTATGTAGTCTCTAAGTGCCGTACCTTTTTATTTGAAATTTCAGCTTTGTTATTTTATATACCCGCAAGTTGCGGAGTTTTGTTGAAAGCATAATTTGTGCTTTTTTAAAATTAAATAAAAAAGATTATTTAAAATTTTTAAGACTTTGTTTTAATATCTGAGAGGAGCGATAATTCATTTATCAATCTAATAGAAGCTGAAGAACATTTTAGTTACTATTACACAGTTAGGTTTCTATAATAGTTTAAGTTACACTGCTGTTGAATGGAAAAGTTCGAGAATGAATACGTTGGATTTTGTCACTGTATGCTTATATGTCAGGCTACTTGACTGGGTAAAGTAGGAGAGATTCCCACGTGTATACAATCAGTAGATTAAGCTGGATAGCCGACAGTTGATGAAGCTTTAGTAGTCTGCTGTTTTCGGTTTTTTCTAAAGATATGGTGTTTCTGATGTATACTTTTCTTCAGTCAGTCACTAGTTAGTTGGATAGTTGCACAGCGGCAGAGTTCTTAGTGTTATACAGACAGAGACAAACCAACATATGGTTTACAAATTCTGTTTGTTAGTGATTTTTATTAGATCTGCATTATATTAATACCTCTGTTTCAAACTGTGCATACATTCTGAATATTGCTTTCGAACAAATTAAAAATGTAACTAACAGAAATTTCTTGCATGTATTAACCTTAAAATTTCAGATAGAAAATTAATTATTAATTTGAATTTTTCTTTTGCTTTGCAATAATTAAGTATTGCTTATGCATTTTGTAACAAATATTTATTAAGCGAAATTTACAAATTTAGTTAAAATTTTTTTATATTGTTTAAAAAATTAATTTTGTTAAAAGAATTTTCATATTGTTAAAAAAAAAAGACTTAACGGCTGTTTTCAGAGAGTGCATTAGGCTCGTGTCAAGTCGAGTTTAAGATCACACTCCTGGATCATTCTTGGCCGCAAAACTGATTTAGTTATTATATAGTCTTTGAAATTAACAGGACCCAAGAGGTTTCAGTATGTCCTGTCACCGGCATGTAAAACACACACAGACGACAGGATGACTCCGTTATGAGCATCAGTGAATCGAAGCAGCGTATCTTCTACTGAGTACGATTCTGACAGCTTAATGTTTTATATGTGTACTTTGCATCCCCCCAATTAAAAGGAAAAAAAGGGAGGACAATTCTATATCCGCGTTCTACTGAGCTGATTGACGAAAATTAATTTGCGCTTTTCATGTCTCGAAAGCGCGACTTAGGATATCTATTACATTTATATAACATTTGTTCTAACATACGTATTTGGACACAAAATCGGACTTTTTCTAAAATGACATACCAATATTTTTTTACATACTTCGATTCTACGTCTAAAATTATGCCCAAATATTAAACTTTGTAATATTTGGTGAAAAGTTTAAAAATTTAGCTTTACGCACTTTTTTCAATGTAGGCCAATAATAATTCACTTAGCGAAATTCTTAATTTTTAGCAATCTGTTTTCCTTTCCCTTTTTCATTGCGCACGAGCGGAAAAAAGGTACATCGTTCATTTTTTAAATGATGATGGTAAAATTTTTATAATTTATACTTCAAAAATGTTTCCGAAAAAATTATAAAAATTACTAAAAATACAAATTCTAAAAATAAACCGGAAAACAGCTGCTACTTAATACTTTTAGTCTGACTTAAACAATTGTTCGAAGTTTTACGCAAGCTTTGGAGATTGTGTTATGTTATATAAAAATTTAGTTGCTTATCTCTCCAAACTTTCTTTGTAAAAACTCTGATAAAAATAGCATAAAGCTTGCAAATTTATATTTGCGGTTAACGAGTCTGAGAAGGCTTTACCATTTGACACATGTTACATCATTGGTGCCTCCCATACTTTTACCTGTAACTACATAAAGTTTCGTGTACATGTCAGGCTGAAGTTTTAATAAAAATGTTTATTTTAAATCTTCATATGAGTTTATGTTTAGTATGACTTAGACAAGACGATAAGTTCTGTATGTGTCTGTCTTTCTTAACTGTTCTAGGAGTTGAGCTTTAAGGTCTACAACTTTACTCAATGAAAAATACGAAAAACGTTTTTAAAGTAAAAGAAAATTTGATTTTTTTTCTTTAAAAGTAGTTAACAGTAGTTGTATACATGCTGCAAATATTCCAAAATACTTTTATGTTTAACATTTTAGTTTTTTTCGGACACTAAACAAATTAACTCGGCAGTTTTTTTTAATCACAAAAATAAAATTTAAAACTAAAAAAATAAGTAAATAAAAAAGAGTAGCAATAATTATAAATCACAGCTTCGAGCAATTTCATTAGGTTTCCTAACATATTTCTTATAATTATTTTTCGTTTTACTAACTGCGCTCATTAAAATGACAAACATCTAAGTAATGTTTAATTTTATTGCTGTAATAAACAAAGACAACTACGGAACATCTCTCAAAACTTTTATTTCTGAGCAAAAATTATGAGATTTAAGTACTTAACTTCTGCAACTTTTCACTAATGAATCTACTTAATAATATAAATGCCGTTCTAGAAATTTCTTGGGAAAAAAACAACTATAGAAAATTTATTACAGATCGATGAATAAATTAGAAATAAAATTAAATATAGAAATGGTAATAAGTTTCCCAAAATAGTTAACCGGATTCTTTTCTTTCTGACAACTAGCGTATTTAAAACTTCCAAGTTAATGTTACGAACACTCAATATATTCGATTAATCTTACTTCAAATAAGAAATTCTGTTCTTATTTCTCGAAAACAAATGAAGGATTTAGGTTGCTTGCTCTTGAGCGCTAGAAAACAAAGAGAAAGAAATAATATTTTATGAAATAAGACTTTTTTTTTTACGTTTTCATCGACTTACCAGCTGTTATGATATCGCGTTTCCATTTTGTACACACAATTTTTTTCGATTATAGTACAGTATGATAAAATGATTTTTTTTAATTCGATTTATAGATATCTTTTAATTAGCATTTAAGCGATTTTAAGCACATATTTTCATTTAACAACAAACTAAAAACAAACTTGTGAACAAATTTTGTTTTAAAGAAACCAATTTTGTTGTTTGTTTTTTACAATGAGTACAAAAGTTTCCTAAATGTTTTTATAGAAGCCGAAGGAAGCGTAAAGAGTTAGATTTTGTATTTCATACAAAATTAATTTTTCTAATTTAAAAATCCAAAAATATGAAATTTTACGTTATTTATAACACTTTTGTAATTGCAAATATAAGCCTACACTCAATGTTGTTAAAATAAACACCAGGTGAGGACATCTGTGGACCCGATTTAGACCGCATAGCTATCGCTAAATACTATAACAGTTATGCTCAGTTGAGTGGTTTCAATTTAAACGTGCATGTCTATATCCATTGTACTGACACTTGTATACTTGAAAATACTGGATAGGTAATAGTGTATTATTAAATTTCGTAATTTTCTTTCTTCGCTATAGTATAAGATGGTATTTAATTGAAGCTTACCTTTTATTCTAATCAAACTACTTTTTCATCTGGTATTTAATCAGAGCTTACCTTTTATTCTAATCAGACTATGCTTTAATCTCATATTTACCTTGATATTTATTTCTTAAAACCTGTCCTAAAATGTAAGGGGGTCTTATATTCAAAAAGGTCTTTATTTTCAGTAAATATGGCGGTCATATGTTATGTAATACCAAGCAGAACGTTGTAAATAACTTATTTTTCAGAATTAATAATTAATGACATTTTTAAGATTTATGAAGTCCATGTGCATTATAGTATTTTACTAGTTTTTTTTAAACAACGAAACAAATTTTGCAGTCTATAAAAACATATTCTAGATTTTACCAGAACTGAAACTTTTACTTCTGCGAAAATATTTCATATTTTACAGAGATAAATATAATTTAGATTAAAGGAACATGCAAGAAACAAAACTCGCTGATTTTCTTAATCATAAATAAATAATTCATAATGCATGTGAAATATTCACAAAGCGGCGCATTTAAAGCCCATCGAATAGTGCTGCCTAGAAACATAGGCTACAAACGTACTCTGGGAATTAGAAACAAAGTAAACGAAATAAAACCGTAGAAAATTTCATCATCATACTCTTATAATATGTTAAAAACAAACAGACGAAATGGATCTAATTTTTTATGCTTTCTGCAAGCAAGGCAACGAGTACAGACATTTTAGAAAAAGAGATATATTCCACTGGAATCAAAGTATAAAAAAAATTCTTTATTTTTTTAGCGCATTAATGCGCATAAGGAAACGAAAATGTGTAAAATGAAAAAGGACAAGTGAAAAATCGTCTGCTCTAGAAAGTAGTAGCCCCCCACGAGCCCTTTGCTCTTTTATGCGAGTTTAATCGCTTGAAAAAGTAGCAGCGAAGACACGCTGAATGATTCTAAAGAGTATTTATTTTTTCTCTTCCACCAAGTTAAAAATTCTACAAGCGGCTATTTTCAAAGTCAGATCAGGACTAGGTTGTCCTTCGTTGTAACTCTTGTCGCCTAAGGTTATTCGGTATTTTATAACGCTGTGTGGGCTTTGATAGTATTCAGGAAAAGAAGAAAAGGTATTTTCAGTCGATGCTTCACTTTCTGAGTTTGACAAGGACAAGACGTCGAAACTATAGCAGGGTTATTCTTAGATGATACTTTCCTTTTTGAGGATGACAAAGCTACAAATCAATATATTTGAAATAACTACCAGAATTAAATCAGATTCAGTTAAATGATATTAACAGTAATTACTTTTCATAAGCTAATAATTATTAGCAAATTCTTTACAACTAATGCACGTCAGATTATATACAAGTTCCAAATTATTCACATGTAATTGCATCACATAACTAATATTAGAATTTAAATAATTGAAAAAACCAAATTTAAAAAAAATAAGCTAATGTAAAATTTAAAATTATCCAAAAAAAAATCAACTTTATTTTGGCGTAGATTTTAATACACTTTATTTATTCCACGAAAGATTAGTCATACATCCCTCTTCTTCAGGGGGTAGGGCAAATTTTGCTAAATGGGATCTTGGATCTCGCTACGACGAATTGCAACGAAAAATGTTTTTGCCCGGAAATAGACCCAGCGATTTCAGCATGGATGGAGGTGGGAATGTTCTTATATCGATGGGGCAGAGTAAACAGATTTTCTAACAAAGCAAGGAGCACTGATCATGGAGTGAAGTAATTTATTGACGTTCTTGTATCATAAAGCGGCGGGTGAAGCAGCCGTCCAACCGGGACATTGTTTAGCGACGCTGACTGCCGTACCGAAGGCCCTGGGTTCGAATTCCGGAGATGGCATGGATTATTGCAAATGCATAGTGTGTTCAGTTATTAGGATTTTTTTTGAAGCAGGAGTCATGAAAAATTATCAGTGCCCTCACCAGGACTCGAACCTCGGACCTCTCGAATTCGCACCGAGTATGTTAGCCATTATACCACGAAGGCATGCTAAGAAGACGGGAGAAATACCTTATATACTCCCCCTTTTAAAGGGCGGCTAGGAATTGGAGGACACAGTTGCCAAATCTTGGTTGTGGAGAATCATCATCCACAACCTTTTAGTTCTGCGCCAATGTAGAGTCATTAGGATTTTTTTGAGGCAGGAGTCATGAAAAACGAGCAATGCCCTCGACGGGGCTCCAACCTCGGACCTCCCGAATGCGTCCCGAGTGTGCTGCCCATTACACCACGAAGGCATGTTAAGAAGGCGGAAGAAATACCTTATAAGCGTTACGGTATGGGGGCATTCTAAATATGTGGCGAATCGAAAATCCTCTCGAGAGGTAGCGTGTGAGAGGCCTTTGGACCCGTTCTCCGGGGTGCTCTCCTTCAAAACTGGGAGCGGGACAAAAACACGTTGTCACTAAATGTTGCTCAAGAGTCTTGTCAACGACTGGAGTAATCTTACACTCCTTGCCAAGATAAATTACGTGAGCTTTTTCTGATGTTACAATCAGTCAAGTGAGAAAAGTCAGAACCACAACAACACGGGTGAAGCAAAACGAATGCAAGCATAGCAACGTCTATCGAGAAAAATAGCAACTGATGTTCCGCTATTAGAAATAACCGTAATAAGCTTGTCGTTATTCCATTTAATTTTTCCAACAATTACAAAAATCTAAGTTTCAACTTCGCGCCATTTTCTCCCCTATCAGTAAAACTCCATTCCTGGTTCTTAAAGATTTCACCTCCAATTTTAGTTCTTGAGGTATTGATATCATATAATCTCAGCGTAATAAGTGATACATCGGAGAAAATTAAGGAGAGTTAAAATTTTGCGCCAAGCAACACGAATCTTGTATTCGCATAGTAGATTTGAACAAATCTTCGACAGCTAGGCATAGTTAGACATTTGATCACAACTTTTATTTTCCTTCTGCAAAAATTATCCATAAAGCTTCTTTAGTTTGTGAATTAAATTTGCTTGAAGATATAAGGTTTATCATAATTTTATTAACAGCTAATCTAAGTTATGCAACTTTTCTATCTATTCAAATTTCAGCTTACAGTTTCCTGCCAGAATGTAATTTCAGAAACGCAGTTAATGCAAATGAGCAAGAGTACTATTTAAGTCGATGTTTCGCCGACTTCGAGAGAGAGAGAGAGTCTGATTTTCCTGACTAGCGCGCGTTTGCCTTTTGGCTACGTTCTATCTTAGGTACTACGCTCGGCCATACTTTAGGCCCTTGCTTGGCTTCGCCGATTTAATTAACATTTAGGGGCCAACTACTTAGAAACCTGATAGCTTCAGCTGTATCTTTCAGATAGCTTTAGTTTAGTTTAGTTTAAATTCATAATTATTTAAGTTCAAGGAAGCTTTGTGTATACTCCGAGTTAGGAGTTGATTGTATTTATTCTGAGAAATAAAGAGTAGTTAACCCTTCTTATGTCTTATGTGTCTATTCTCACACTTAAAGCGATTATTCGCTTATTAGTGTTTGTGGGGTTCTAAGATTGAACATTGGAATTGAATAAGAAATACCCCACAAATAATTTCATATTTACAAAAATTTATTTTCTTAATTCTATTAATTCTAATCTAGTCTTTCTAATGTTTTCAGAATTTTAATATCTTAGTTTTTAAAATTTCATTATTATTTTCCTCTATAAATGGCTCGATGTTTGAGCTCGCCGTGTTCTACTTATTGCATTTAGAGGTATAAAAATTGTCGTTTTTCCTGCCATTTTGCAAAATGTTTTTGTCCTGAAGGAGAGGGATTTGTATGTAATCGCTCTCAAAATCGAGTAAGTTTGTATTTAAAATCTATGCTAAGTCCTTTTCTGTTTAATTTTAAATTTAAAAAATAGTATTTTTGATTTTATATAATTTTAATATATATTAATTAATATTCTCAATACTGTTACCTGACTTAGAATTTTTAAGCAATTCTCGAAGGTCTCTCTCTGCAAAAAGTAAGTCTGAGCAAATGCCATCGTCATGCATATGATCATTAACATCGCTAACATCGTCATCCATATAATCATTAACATTCGCTCTTGCAGAAAACATTTTCTTCGTTTCCCTCCACAGCACTGTTAAGTAAAAACTGTTATATTTTAGTTCAAAATTAGAAGAATACGTAGTTCTTTTATGTTTAGGCGTCTTTATAGAAGAAGTGAAGAATCATATTTTACTAGTAATTACAATAGTACTGCCTACGGGGGGAATCTTTTGACTGCATGATTGCTTGAAAATGTTTACCATAAATGAAAAGTAAAGTAACAACTATCTTCCTGTTGCCAAAGTACAAAATGTCTAATATTTGGGATAATTAAGAAGAAGAAATAATTAGCGTTCTTTCGGCCCTTGGCGTATAGTATTCTAATTTTAAATTCAATTTTAATTTCTTAATTTAGTTTTGACAACTTTGTCCTACAGCAAGGATATCTAAAATGGTATTTCGAAGATAAGGTGTGGTACAAAGAAGTTATGTTGCTATCGTATCTTTAAACGAAGAACCGTCTGGGATAACGTGTTGGATTACGTGTCATTACATCCAGTTATGCAGAAGTCATTCTACTTTCTATAATTTATTTGCTGGTACACATCAAGAAATGTTTTCTTTAGGACTAGTTGTTTCTACAGTGTCTGGTTTGAAGTTAAGATGGAATTAGGAATTTATGATGCGAGCCTGTTATTTATGCTAAAGAGAAACAAGAATCTTTTGCTTTGGATACAGCCGAAAACATCGCGGACGAAATCGTCGCGGAGATAACAACGCAAGGCGAAAACGTAGTGGTACAAAACATCGTAAGAGAAAATAAAGCAAATGGAAAATATCGCAGTTCTAAAACATCGTGGTGCAAAATATCGTCGTCGAAAATAAAGCAGTTCAAAAACTTCTCATTTTAAAAACATCGTGGTAAAAAATAAAGAACCTACAAATCATCGCATGACGATAACATCGCAGACATGCGTTTTTCAGGCCTTGATAATTGTTAATAGATATTCGCATAATGATTTATGAGAGCAAGGTGGAAAGAAGGATAATTTTTCCTTTCATATTTTTTATTAACTAATACATTTTTTAAAAAAAATTAAACAAAAGAAGAAATAATTTTCATTATAAGGGTATCAGATTAACAAAAGTGAAGAAAATAATATCATAATTAACTTAGCAGTTTTTTTATAGATAAGTTCATGCAATTACTTATTTTTCTTTTTCTATTCTTTTGTAGATTATACTTTTCATGAAAAATTACCAGTAAAACTTTATAAAAATAATAATTTATTAATGACCTTTGTTAGTTAACTATGTCAGTTTGAAATTAAGTGCTATAAGTTGCGTTAATTTTCTACGCTTAAGTTTCCATTTTACATTTTCAGCAAATATTTATTAGTTAATAAAAAATATGATAGTGAAAATTATCCTTCTTTCCATCTTGCGTTCATAAATCTTTATGTGAGTTTTTACAATCATTAAACAATCATTAAATTTTACAATTATTAAGGCCTGAAAAACGCATGTCTGCGATGTTATCGTCATGCGATGATTTGTAGGTACTTTTTTTTTTACCATGATATTTTCGACGGCGATGTTTTTAAACTGAGAAGTTTTTCAACCGCTTTATTTTCGACGACGACGTTTTGTACCATGGTGTTTTCGAACTGCGATGTTTTCTCTTTGCTTTATTTTCCCCCACGATGTTTTTTACCACCGACGTTTTCGCCTTGCGTAGTTTTCTCCGCGACGTTTTCGTCGGCGCTGTTTTTGCTGCGATGTTATCGGCAGACACGTTTGCTTTACTATGTATAACGAAAAAGCAGTCCACGCAGTATTTAAATCAAAATCTGAACATGAAAAAATTTTAAAATGTTAGATATAATTGCCATTTTTTTACGTTTAAGGAAATAGATTTTTAGCATATTTTTATCGATTTCACTCAAAAACTGCTGCCGTTAGAATTGAAAATTTTATTTTAACTGGAGCAGCATACGGGTTAACTAAAGTTCTTAGCTCGGAAAATGACTAGATTTTATGTGGCTGTATCTTTGCAACCAATCCAAGTACGTATAATCTATTTATCAGCAAAGCAATGATGAATATGATGTAATGCAATAACTTTGCTAAGCCCGTGCTCATTAATACGAACTTTGGTAGACACGTCATTCAACACTATTATCTTCTTTCCTATAATTTTGATAAATGGGCTAGTTTAGGACTGAAACTTATCAACCTTAAGCGAAAAATCAATGACTTTTATGAACGTCGATCGCAGTATTCATCTTGTAGATGATGTCAAAGACAGTGATGTCATTTTCTTAATTTACGTTTTAGAGACGGTAAATGTTACTTTGTTTCCAATGATTCATACATTATTTTATCAATAAAAAGAACATTTAATTCCTCGGAGGATCACAAACTGCACGCTCGAATTATATAAAATGCTCACAGTTCAGCTTCAGAGTAATTACTATAAATTCGCTGATCCATTAAATAAGAAGAAAAAAAATTGATTCCTTGATTATTTCCTTTTAACCTTAGAAAATGCAGCGACCAAATAAAAAAATATTATCACCTCTGGAAAAATATTAGCAAAAAATCTAATTGCTTATCCGTGGTGTCTTTTTCAAAGATACTGTATTACATTCAACAGTGATCAGCAAATAAAGAAATATAAAACTTGCGTTAGCAAAAAAACTTACGCTTGCAAGGACCTTGCAGGTATAAAGTAATTTAGGTATAAATACAATCAGCTATTCCAAAAGTATACAGAAACATAAAAACATGTAAAGAGCAGCAATATAATTAAAACTTGTGCTAACATTTTTCCAACAGTGGTTTTAATCGCTTTTTTCTGGCTGGTGCATTTTCCGAGGTCAAAAGGAAATAATCAATGGAATCAGATTTTCTTCGTATTTAACGGATCACGAAATTTGCAGTAACTTCACTGGTGTCGACATATGACCAGTTGTAATAGCGTTTGGTTATGACACGCACTGCCGATTCTACTATTTATTTAGGCAAATACGCGCACACCCCTAAATGAGAATTAGCTTTGCGATTTCCGTTTCATTTTTTCTTCAACAATACGTTTGATTTTGGGGAATTTCAAGCACTGAGAATCTCACGGGTCAACACACAATGAAATCATGCGGCTGATTTGGGTATTCTAATTTATCCAACGCTTTCAGTTTAAACTTCACGTATTAGAAGCAAAATACTGTTTAAATAATTAATTTAATAAACAATTGATTAAGAACTACTGAATAAAATTAATAAAACTGATGTTTGTAGGTCCTTTTTGTATATTTTTACCTTTTAGCTTGTTAAGTATCAATTTATCAGTTAACAGTTCTAAGAAATTGTTGATTATATTCAGCTGAAATGTATGAATATTTATAACTACCTACCACTTTATAAGACAAAGTTAATTGTACGGGACATATCATAAAAAGTCTAGCTACCCAGTTCTTTTATCACTTTCAATTAGGAACAGTATTATCTTATATGTTTATTAACTAGCAATAACAAGTTCGACATATATAAATTTTTAGCACTATTTACAAAGGTTAAAACATTATTAAAAATTTAATTTATTGGTTGCAAAAAAAGTAGAAGGTAAAAAAGTGCAATCTCAAAACATATTACAGTCAAAGGATTTACCAATAGATCTTCGATCAGTTTAAAAATACAAAATGTAAAAAATCATCACATTCAAAAGGAATGAGATTTCGATCGTGGTGGGTAGATTTCAGTTTAATACTGGAAATAATTTCATATAATAATTTAGACCGCTATCAAATCTGCTACTATCCTTAATTGTGTGTCGAAAGAAACACTTCCTAGAATTTTCGCTTCCAGCAAATCTGGCTGGTTGACCGACCTACGCGAAGACCTCTCAAAAGTACATTCTTTTCTTCATCTTCTAAGCGAAAGAGAGCTGCAGATGAAATATTTTCCCCAACCTCGTAAAATGTCCCGGATATTTTGTCCCGGTCATGTATATATCATCCGGATATATCCCGGGTAAAATGTCCCGGATAAAATGTCCCGGTCATATACATATCAGAAACATATCATTGAGGCTGAGCGGGAAACCTCTTAATCAAACTACTGCTGGAAGAAATGCATTTCTTAGATAATTATCTTACAGCGTCGTTATATATGACAATCTCATTACGTTACGTCCCATGAAAAAAAAAAGAATCAGTATAGTTACATTCTTATTTAATAAAGAAAAGGTTTAAATATTGAAAACGTAGTTGAGC
>KK120085.1:68040-102735 GCA_000611955.2 Stegodyphus mimosarum | reverse complement strand
CCCCCCCCCAAAAAAAAGAAATGTCCCATTCAAAACTATCAAACGAAACACGAAGAATAAAATGAAAAATAAATTATTTTATTAAATCAATAATTCTTTAAAAATAGAAAATGCAATTCTGATTTTTAAGGCGAAAACGATTTGAATAATATAATTTCTTTTAAATTTTTCATCCAATTCTCCTTTATTCAATAATAATAAATCAGGCAGAAAAACAGCCATTTTGTTTTCTGATACTTCTTTCAAACGGAAATTTCTAAAAATATTACTTCATTTCAATTTCCTAAGCATAAGCAAATAAAACCAATGTTTCTAAGATCCTCTAAGGCAAACTATTGTTTTTTATGTGCATCCAATTGCTCCGAATTTCTCTTTGTTCTAAATTGTTCGATGGATGTGGATCCATCCAACAATTCAGCGCATATAAATGGATGTACACCGTATAAACAAAAGTTCTTGCCCGTCTTTTATTTTGGCGAACGTGTACATTTCTACCTGCAAAAACGTTTTAAATGACGCAAATATTCATTTTTTGGCATTTAAATTATTAAAAAATATAAATAATGAATGAAACTTAAAATTTTATAAAAATTAGGAAATCCATCTTTATACGTCATCCTATCCATTTCTATTATTTCTATTCATATATCCATTTCTATACAAATATTTAAAAACATTCTATAATCACTATAAGAAGTAATGATAATAGAAAATAAAAAAGGTGATTCCTGTGTGACAAAAACTTGACCGACATATAGTAAGTTTCAAAGTCAATTAAAAGTTCGAGATCGTATTTAGGAACCTCGCGCAAATTGAAGAGATAAATGTTTGCGTTTGTACGTAATCACAAATAAAAAATTTAAATGCTTTTCATGTTAACAAATTAAGTGGAAAGAGTTTCTATGCCGATCGTTGTGAAAAGGATGGAAGAATATAAATTGTTCAAAAAGGAAATATTATATAATTCGTATTCTAGGAAAACAGGCAGGTTTCAAGTATTGGCATACAGCCAATTCAAAATATTATTTGCATTGATTAAAAATCTGGTTTTTAAACCATATGAGCTCCTTGTACGGATTATTAAATTCTACGCACTTTTTTGCTGCATTTCGTTTAAAATTATATCCTCAAATTTCATTAGAGATATATTGCTCGTTCAATTAATTCTGTTCTCATTTCGCGGAAAGAGAAAAATACGTAAAACCTTAAAATATCTTTGTTAAAAATTGAAAAAAAAAAGAAAAATATAAAACATAAATATAGTTGAAACAATTTAAAAACAATTTTTACAATTAAAACTAGAGATTCCACGCAAAAACAAGCGATTGGCCCAGCAGGCAACAAGGCAGATTTTTCGGTGCACAAAAATGAAAGCATAATTTTGGTCCTACTCGGCAAAAAGACACTGAAGATGCAGAAACTGAATTCACTACTCTGCTAAGTTTCAAATGTAAACAAATATGGCTGCTATAGTAAACAAAAATTAGGCTTCGCCGTACTTAAACAACTTTTAAATTGTTGATAATTCCACAACTATTGCGAACTAAAGGCGTAAAAACCTTAACTGGAAGATAAGAACAACATAATTCAATCATTTTTAAAGCAAAAAATGCACAATTTACAAACATGTAAGAATAAAAAAATCACTGAGTAACAGTGTGGGTAAAATTCGATGGCTTTGCTCTACGCAAACAAGCAACCTCTAATTAACTTTCCGCAATTTCAAGATCTTCCCCCTAGACCAATACTTCCCAGATCTCTCTCGCTTGTTATGTAATCGCTACTACAAATAGCTCTACGCGCCATTTTTCGTCAGATTGCTTTCTGTTATTCCGTGCTTTACAAACGCTTTGCTCTGTCTCTTCGTCTTTCCTTCGTTAAAAAATATTTATGACGTCAAGTTCTAAATGAGCTGTCATTTTAACCGAATAAAGATGTAAAGATTTTAAAACTGAAATTCTGCTGTCTTCAGTTCTGCTTCTTTTCCACTCGCAACGACAACATCCGAACTCTCAAATGAAAATATCACATATATATTTATAAACTTTTGGTGAGACCGATTACAACAAAAAAGGAAGTGCATAAATACATATTATAGCAATCCTATATAGAAAATTTCAACTTTCTGAGGCTATTATTTTTGAGTTCTGCGAGATGAATACAAAGTCTCTTCCGAATCCATTTTAAATCAATTTTATAATCCTTTTGAGAAAAGGAGTTTTTTTATTTTGGCTGCACGCTCAGATGTCAAGCCCAAACTTCGTTCAAATGGATTCAAGAGGAGTCAAAATAGATATTTTCTTTGACATATGATATCGAAAATGTTTCGCGATTGCAATACTACCTTTACTTCGTACAAGGAAGTAATAATAATACAATATTTTTTTCGTTGAAATAAAACATTTTAAAAATTAGGTAAACAGTGATTTAAACAAATGAGCTGCTATGTAAAATTTGAAAATTAATTAATTTTAAATATTTTTCTATCTTCCAAACAGAAGATATTGGCGGTTAAAATTAACGTTAGAGCTCTTTGATTAATTGCGTTACATATTATCTTCCGCTTATTATGAAACAAAAATAAAATTATATCTGAATCAGATTTTCCTTCTGTGCTTGAAATTAAATGTTTTTATGAGCGGAAAAAAGCAAACAACTTTTACACACGTCCAATTAGAAATTTTCCTTTAAACTACCAATTTTTGATACACATCCTTCATACAAAGCTTAATTTAATTGAGCAATATAGCAGCAATTATATTTTTATTTCAATCCAATTTAAATATTTTAAGTTAGCATGAAATTTACGATATGCGAAAATCCTTATTCTCAATGAAAGCCTTTTCAAAAGAAAGAAAAAAAAATATGACCGCGGTTTCCTTTCAACATACTTATTCCTTAACTCCTTGAGAGAGATGAACGCAGCTTTATCTCGATTTAATCCTTTCGTTTTATTCAAAAAAGTAAGTTAAACAACCAACTTATTTGCACTTTTTTCAGATCAGGTTGACTTCACGGAATTTTTATTACGATATAAGTGCAGGATAAAGTGTCAGATGTTTAATAGGCGTTAAAAGCAATTCGATGTACAGAAGGATGAAATCAAAGCGCACATGCGTATAGTGGAAGGAGTTTAGTAGTGGTTGTTTACAGGACTTAATCGGCTGTGCTATGCAAAGAGGAATCAAATATTTGCTTTCTACTAATTCATGTGTGTCTTTCCTTCCTCTGTTCACCAGTCGTTGCATCTGATATACAGTGATGGTTGTGTTACCATCGTTACCTGAACCTGACTCGTGTAGTAACTGACTTTATCGGATGTCAGCTACTGATATTAAGTCAGCTGTTGTAGTTGTGTGGGAAAGAAATATTTGAATATTTAACTGATCTTTTAAGAATGTTATTTCCAAGCATAATTTGACAAATTTTATATTATAACTATTATTCAATAGCTTTGTTAAGAATTTAGAATTTATATTAAAAAATGGGCTTTCAAACAACCGAATTCAGGCGCAACTTGCAGAGTCGTTAGCTATATGTCGCACAAACACCACGCACCACTCTGGCTATGTATGCCGACGACACGGCAATTCTATCCAAAAATGCATCTTATGGATCAGTCATACAGTCACTTCAAAACCACATGCATGCACTTGAGTCCTGGCTCACCATCTGGAATATCAATATAAATGTAGAAAAATTCGATGCGGTGCTCTTTACCAGAAGAAACAAATATGACGAAAATTTAAACATTTATATGAATAATATTCCCATCCCGTGGACTAAGCAGGCCCGCTACCTTGGTGTTGTTTTAGACCGCTCGCTCACTTGGTCCCCACGCATTACACAGCTTTTAGCCAAATTCCGAGTGCGTAAACGTACACTATCCCCCTTAATTGCTCGAATAGTATTCTCTCTACTGACCACAAGATACTCATTTATACAACCCTTTTGCGGCCCATACTTACATACGCCTGTCCTGTCTGAGATTATGCCTGCCACACAAATATCCAAAAGCTGCAGGTACTGCAAAACATTACTCTTAGGCAGGCGACGAATTGCAGCTGGTACATCCGTAACACGGCAATTCACCGTGCGCTCAACATACCAGAAATCAAAATTCTCATTGCCAAATTGGCTGAAAGTTTTTATAGCAAGATTCCAGATGTATGTAATAGTACAATTCCAATGCTTACATATGATTATGAAAATACTGATAATAGAAGAAGACCCTTAGCGGTGCTACGTCACCTCACCTAAATTTCTCATCACCTACTTATTTCTTTTAGTGTCTTAATATTCCTACCACATCCCTACTTTTGTTTTTCTTAAATTTTAATCGACTTAGTTTTGGCTTATTGGCATTTCTTTGTTTATGTCATGCATTGCGCACTTATCTTCACCTTCAAGGCAACAACAGCTCCAGGCTGATCTCTTCGGACTCTAATCTTGTTATCCCAGGTGAATTATATACCGTTTTTTGACCTGGATATACAGGACTGTACATCTTATGCTTTACACATCTGGTTCGAAATCTCATGGATTCGAAAATCGGTAATAACGTTATCCCGGAATTGAGATTACACGCGGGAGCCCGTAATAGGGAAACCTCGAGTTGAGACTGAGCCGAGCAAGAAATGTGGAAAATGATTCATCAGCCGACAGTCCTCTAGAGAGGTTATTGGTTGGGGAAGAGGTGTGGGAGACCTTCGGACCAACCCGGGAAGTTCTCCCTCAAAGTTGGGGAGGAATTGTTCAATTAGTGAGGTGGGACTATACCTGTACGACCAATGGCTATAAGGTATTCCTCCCGCCTTCTTGGCATACCTTCGTGGTGCAGTGGTCAGCACGCTCGGCGCGTATTTGAGAGTCCCGTGGTTCGAGTTCCGCCGAGGGCATTGCTAATTTTTCATGACTCATGCTTCCAAATAAATCCTAATGACTCTACATGGTGAATTTATGGTGCACCGCCCATTTCTACCTGTACTTGATGTTATACTGTGCTATAAGTGTTATACTACACTATAAGCAAAAATGTTTAATGTGCCACCCAACTGATAGTAGTTAGTGACTCTGACTACCGTACCGAAAGGCCTGGGCTCGAATCTTGGAGAAGGTTTGGATGTTTGTAAATTTATAGTGACTTTGAGAGCCATGGGAGCACTCTAAATATATGGCCAGCCGAAAGTCTTCTTGTGTGGATTGGTGGTAGAGGAAGAGGGATGAGAGACTGTAGGACCCACCACCCGCGGCACTGTCCTCAAATTGTATTGTATTATCGGGTGCAGCCCCCAGTCCACCTAACAAATATAAGGCGGTCATATGACTAAAAGGTGGACAGGCCAATCCAACCAAAATGAGTGAGCCAGCAACTCGGCTGCGCTCCCTCAAAAAAAATCAACAAAATTAAACTAGCTCCAGAGAGTCAAGCCTAAAATATTAAAACATAATAGAGTTGTTAAAATTAAATAAAACTCGTGACAGACCTCAAACACATACATAGCCCATTCCAAATAAAACAAAAATAAAAGTAGATCTAATTCTCAGTTCCAATAGTCTTCTTATTCATATTGATAATGTTCATTATTTCCCTACCATATCTTCTTGCCTTTCTATTTTTCTTATTAAAATCTGGCAGCCACCACATTCCCTGTTAATACACAGTCCTAGACAAAGTGAGCTGCATCTCCGTAAGAATTACATATTTTGCATAAGCAGTTTTCCTGGAGGTAGAATCTGTTTAGATAGGCGGGAAACCTACCATGATTGGTAATTATTTGGTTAAGGTCCATATGATTCATAATAGTCATTTTTTTTTTCTTGATACGTATATGTCTTAAATAATTATTATTTTTCTCAGATGTCTCTCACTTATCCTTCTATTGCTTCAACAAATGATCTTTCATAATGGTAATAGTCTTTTTCCTTGATTCTTGAATATCAGAGCCAATACTTGCATCCTCTAGGACAGCCTCTTTAGCAAGTGTATCGGCCCTCTCATTACCACACATTCCAGAGTGCGGTTTAACCCAGCGCAGGTATAGTCTGTGTTTTCTTCTAATTTTTCTATATAAATATTTGATTTCATTCATAAGCTCATTGTTATGAGTAGGGCGGGAGAGTGCCAGCAGGGCAGACAAAGCATCTGAATGTACATTAATTGAATATGATTCTCGCAAATGTGAGTCAATCCTTTGGAAGGCTTTTTTTATAGAATAAATTTCTGCCTGGTATACAGAATAAATAGTTTTCATGTTGACGTTTTCAGAATCAATCTCTACACCGTAAAAAATACCACTAAGGGACTGTTGACACTTACCCTTATATCCCGACCCATCAGTATAAATTTCAATTTCTGCGTCAATTTGAATATAAAATTTGATAAAATGGAATTCCGAATACATTTCGAGGGTGAATACCATTATTTTGTATCTGTTCAAAAGTGCTACTATAAAGATATGTATTTCTATAAGTAATACAAGGAATTAGTCCATGTCTAAATAGAAATTTATCATAATAACCCTTGTAACATAGGGAGAGAGGCGATACACAAGCCCAAACGCAGATTACCTCAGTCGAGACTGCACGGTAACATCTGGTAATAGGAAGTAACTAGGCCGTCTGCAAACAATCAAGTTTTGATCTAAGCCTGACTAGCCCCTCCCCCTGCCCGGCAACCTCAAGCACTTATTCCATAAAGAATTTTTGGAAAAATAACATTTTAATATGTATCCCTAAGGGTCAAACAATTAAATGCAAGAGTATCTGAAGTAAAATTCCTTTTGCAAAAATTTAATATTTTTTCGATATTTCTTTGTACATTTTTAAAATGTATTAAAAGATTCAACTTCTCATCGATGAAAATACCAAGCTATTTTAAATTATCAACAAATTTTATGTTTTTTTTGTTTGAATTTCAATCTGGGATGTCGTACCTTTTTTCTACACCGCGGAAAAAATAGACTGTTAGTTTTTTCTACTTTAAAAGAAATCTGTTCTTCCGAACTCTATTTTTGAAAGGCGAGTTCGGGTTCATGAAAAGACTTTTCTTTTCATGAAAAGATTTTTCCTCAAAAGTACGGTTGGAACTCGTCAGAAATCGTACTGTCACCTATACGATGCTCAACGTTCTTGCGAACGAGAGGCGTAATCTTGTACTACTTGCCGCGGTGAATTACATGGACTTGTTGTGATATCAGACAAGTGAGATTAGTTACAACATTGCTTAATGTACAAATGTTTGTCTCCTTCACTGTACGATCTGATTTTGCTAAGAATACCAAAGAACCAGCCCGTGATAATAACGAATCACGGTGGATTGGATTCATTTATTTCATTATGCTGAGGTATGCGAGGGATATTTGGGAGAGAGAAAGTTCAAAGAGAAACTGGCCAGTATTTACGACACCCATGAGAAAATTTTTAAAAGAAATCAAGTAGCAAGTCGGTTCAACAATAGGGATTAGAACTTGTGATGAAATATCAGTGATCAGCAGCTTTAGCTTTAAGCTCCTGATTCGACACTGACCTGTCGAATCAGGAGTTGTCAAGAAAACTTGGAAGAGTCTGATATAATACCCGAATTGGAAGGCAATAATTAAATTATTACAGTTTTATTTGAAAATTTATGACTATTTAACAAGTCATGCCAACTCATACACATGCATGCACTGGTGTTCAAAATTATGGTTACCAAGCACAAAAATGTGATGTATCGAAAAATAATTGGTTTATTGAAATTTAATTTTGTACACAGATACCCACTCAGTCAGCATACATACAAAAATATAATTTTGGTGAAATAACTGTACGGTATTTTTTGCACGGAATTTTTACGAAAATTATGGGCATAAATATACACTTCGTACATTATTTTTACGAAATTTATAGGAATAAAATCGTTAAAGATGTTGCCAGCCTTTATTGTATTTTCCACGAGCGATTTTTACGAAAATTTTGGGCAGCCAAATGAGATGGGAAAAATAAAACTATCAACATCATAGTACTTTTAATTCATAGTTATTTTTTTTGCATTTTACATATGTTGTTTTTTCTTCGAAAAAGAAAAAGAGTACAAAATAATTTTTTTCAAAAAACTTTTAATGCCATGAAATTTTATTTTAAAGTTTTAATAATAATAATAACTCTACGAAACTGAAAACTTGATCCTAATATTTTATATAAATTTAAATTACTTCAATACTGCAAGGCAACTAATAATAATATAACAGAATGTTTTTGTTCCGAATTTAAAGTACATATTAAAAATGCATCGGTATATTTGATCAAAATAACGTGTGAAGTCATTCGATTTATTTTAGCGGGAAATCTGAGGAAACCAACAATGTTCTCGCCGGAATTCAAACTCCAGACCTGCTGACTGCCAGCCTGGCTTGCTTTCCAGTTACACTACGAAGACACCAAAGAAGAAGAAAATTCCTTACGAACGGATCTTCGAAGATCAGTTTAAAAATTAATGCTTTGTCTGGCGATTTTCAAAAATTCAGTTTCTTATTTAGTTTCTTAATTCAAAATTTTCCAAGTTTTTCCTCCTTTCTTTTCAGTCATCTAAAACTCAAAATTCTTTCCAAAAAATAAAAATTTTGTTATTTTATTTTGTTTACTTTTATTTATTTTTATTTTTTGTTTTATTTAAATTTAAAAATTTAAGTGAACTATTTCATCGTGATCTTTTTAGAAATTAAAGCTTACCCGTTCGTTTAAATAACGTGAACTTTTATAACCTCATAAAAATTAAAATCTAGTCATCTTCTATTGTTAATTTCAGTACAGAAGTGGCTTGACGCATTTTAAGACTTTATTCTCTTTCACATTCAAAAATATGATGGAAATTGTCCGTTTATAAAGGACTGGGATTGCATATCTTAATACGTTACTTTGAATATTTCATTAAAAAATTCATAAAAGAATGCTAAAAATACAAAATTCACTAACAAAACAATCGCAATTCTATCATTTCAGTGCAGAGATAGGCGATTTAAATCGATTTCTTTAAAGAATTCCCCATTTTTTCTGCTTTTAATACTATTTTTGTTTCTTCATTCTCGTGTTTTCAATTCCAACGTTTTTTATCAATTTTTGCTGAATCTTTACCTTTAAGAAAAACTTGGTGAATAAAGTTGCAGCTTATAAATTGGCAAGTATTCTGCGTAAATGTTTTAATTGAAGGCGGCTAGTGCTAAAATTTTTTATTTTTGTTGAATTGTATATTTTGCTAGAAATTTTTTGTACTTTTTATTAAAAAGTATTATATTATATTTTTTAGTTATAATGAGTTGATTTCGAAAGATAAATATTCAACATTGTTATGTTAGACAAACTTGTGCAATCATACATAACAGAAAAAAAACTAATACATGATTACAGTATGTTAAAAAATAAACAATTATGAATACCTCTCAAATCCCGATGGAACAAATGAAAAAAGAAAACTATTAAGGCTAAAAACTATTCATGTTCACAACAATTCATTAAAAAAACTATTAAACTATTCATGGAAATCCTTAAAGCAAAAATCTAAACAACGTTTTAAAGCTAAACTTCGAAGAATTTCAAGTACATTTCAAATTAAATTTCAAAGCGGTCGCATAAGAGTGGTTACAAATGGGATCCGAATCAAGTTAACTTACAGTCTACATTGGTAAGATTGGATCATTTATAAGCACACGTTTAAAGCGCACATTTAAGAGGTTTAAATTTATTAAACTGACTTCCTGCTATAATACAGTTACACAAAATCAAGACGTTTTAAAGAACTTATATTTCATTTTTTAGTTTGATCTTTTTCCCTATAAGACAGATAATGTTTATTTTTTTCTTTATATCTGAAATCACAAGTGAATATGAAACACAGACAAACTTGTCGACCCTTTATTGAGTTATTTTACAGTAGTAAGTAAAACTTTTGCATCTACTTAGACTTGAGCACCTAGTGTTACATGGACGTACGAATGACGTGCAGGCAAAGGTATAAATGAACTCCGGTACGTATAAATGCCATGTCGCTACAGATGTTATAATTAGCCTCTGGTCTCCTATAGGTACAATTCAGTTCCTTTAAGTAGGTTTATTTTAATTTTAAATAAAAATAGCTCATATAATAAAAATAGTTAGGTAATTTAAACTCGGGCCTAAAATGATATATAAATACAAACTTTATCCATGATCAGCCTGAGTGTTGACGCGATTTTACAGTTAATGATAATATCATCTGAGTCATTTAGACAGTTTATACGTTAGAAGAGTTAAGAAAGTCAGGTTTTTATGTTACCTACGCTAGAAAAATAAGAGTTACGTTTATTCTCCAGAGTATGTCTTTCTTAATGATGTTTTCTGCTATTCATTTCTTTATTTTAGACAGATTAATTCGATTTCGTTAATGTCACCGACCAAGTAGGCTTCATACTTAAAGAATAATCATTCTGTCAATTGAAATGTCTAAAATATTTCGGAGTAATAATGAGAGGTAAATACTTACGAAAGTATCAAAAACAAAAGCGTAAGTTTTTCAAGAAAAAATAGCCTTTCCTTTTCACCTAATTTGCATTTATAAATAAAAATTCAATATGAGTATGGATCTGTCTTATGAGTACAGATTATGAGTATGGATCAAATATCGGAAAAATATCCGATATCTTTCGGATTAGTATTAAAGATACGAATAACAATCTTCCTTTGGATATTATTTTCAAATTTCATAATGTACATAGAGTGCTCTAAAATGAAATAGAATTCCCATCACCTATGATTTCTTTTTAATACTTACACCGAAGTAGGGAAAATAAAACCACACTTCATTTCTAATGAAGTTAGAACTTTGTGCACGGAGCGACCATCACCGAATTTTGACCATAAAGACAGGCTGTTGAATTTCAGGGCAAGGAAACCACGCCGAGTTTACCTTGAAGTGTTATGCTAGAATTTCTCTCGTGTTTACCTTGAAATGTGCTGAACAAAAGCAACAAAAAATGTACTTCACTTATTTGTTTATAAGATACCGGTTCTACTTTCCCTCTCCGATGGTAACGTAACCTCCGTTCGAATATAACGAAACTGATAAAGTGTGAATATATGTAAATTTAACAGTAAGCAGATTCGGCAATGCCTTTTACATTAATATTATTATTATATAATTATTCTTGCAGGACACGAAAATCTGATATACTGCGTAATTTCTAATCTAACCAATCCGCATAAAAGGTGAGAGGTAATATTTTGCCGAAAATATTCAGCCAAAAATTGAAAACTTCGCATAAATATATTTAAAATCACTCTTTAAATCTAGCTATAAATGCGGCCAGCTATGTACACAAATAATAATAATTGGTCATCTAGCTTAGATAGACCTAAGAGTAGAGCTGAAGCTCCAGCCAGCTCACTTTATAGTACACTGCTGGCCACGGTAAATGCAGCACCCTGAAGGAAACATGCAAATAACAGGAAATTTCCAACATGCATTAGCGGAAGTAAGATATGCAAATGATTAGAATTTCAGCTCAGACGCACATCACGCGCGCCTGTGGCCCCACTTCAAAGCGTTATTTAAGGCTTAGAGTTTTCGACGATTTCAAGTTCGGCAATTGTGTTTTTCTTGTGGTTTTTTCAAAAAAAAAAACGATCAATTATGCCTCCTGGTAAACAGAGATCATCGTTTGATCAAGTATCCGAGTTCGACAGGGGAAGGATAGTGGCCTACCAAGAGTGTGGATTCTCTTTCAGGGAAATCGTAGTCGTGTTAGACAAAACCAAACAACTGTAATGCGGATATGTGACCGTTGGATGCAGAACGGTACGACGGACCGACGTGTTCGATCGCATCCTACTCAGTGCACCACTTCACGTGATGACAGGAACATTGTGCGCATGGCAGTGACGGATCGCTCAGTCACATCACGAACCATATCACAGCACATTCAGTCTGTAACGCATCATCCAGTGTCTGCACGTACCATTCGACGCAGTTTACAGCAGAGTGGTCTGTCCGCAAGACGTCCATTGCTTCGTCTACCCTTGACGCAGAGCCACAGACGTCTTCGCTGCCAATGGTGCGATGAAAGAAGGTTGTGCACGGCAGAATGGAATGAAATTGTCTTTACTGACGAATCACGCTTCTGTCTGCAACACCACGATGGTCGGATTCGAGTCTGAAGACACCGTGGAGAGAGGATACTGAACAGCTGCGTTATGCAGCGGCACATTGATCCTGCACCAGGTATTATGGTATGGGGCGGTATTGGATATTACTTTCGCTCTCCTTTAGTACATACTGCCGGTACGTTAAACAGCCAGCGCTACATCTCCGAGGTGTTGGAGCCAGTTGTCCTTCCTTACCTTCAGGGCTTGCCCACAGACATATTTCAACAGGATAATTCGTGACCACACAAGTGGCACGCATTGCCCAAGTGTTCTTCGTCAATCGCCAGATTGAATTGCTTTCCTGGCCGGCTCGCTCTCCGGAACTTTCGTCGATAGAAAACATGGTCCATGGTTGCTAAATGATTGACCCAGATTACATCCCAAGCTGCCACACCAGATCAACTTTGGCAACGTGTGGAAGCTGCTTGGTCTTCTGTACCCCAAAAACACATCCAAAGTCTCTTTGAATCAATGCCGAGGCGTGCGGCAGCGGTGATCTCCAACAATGACGGCTACTTTGGCTACTAATTCTGGAAGGAACCACAATTCACAGAAGTATATAAATTTAATCATTTGTTACTTGGTTAACGTGTTATCTACTAAATAAATTTTGTTGTGATATCTCTTGTATTTCTTGGTGTTGCAATTTTGGTGGCCAGCAGTGTACTTTCATGCGAAAAACAGCTGTGAAAGCATTCCAGGAAAGACAGTAGTTAAGACACCAGTTTTTCCCCCTTAAGTCTTTTAACTTTCAAGCATGCGCATCACTTGGTACATTATCAATAGCATGGCGAAAGTTAATCTGATTGCGTGTTTTAGTAATACTCTTATTATTCTTAATATTATTAAGGGATCGTAAGATTTTTCCCTCACATGATTAGATTTCCTCAAATGATCTTTCGTTTTAATCAGTAAGTCCTTTATTACTTCCTTGTACGAAGTAAAGGAAGTATTGTAATCACGAAAAATTACGGGTACCATATTTCAATGAAAATATCCATTTTCACCGTTATCGAATGCAATTTAACGATGTTTTTGCATGAAATCTGTACATAAGGACAGAATAAAAGACTCCTTTTTCCCCAAACGAATTATAAAACTGATTTAAAATGGATTCAGAAGAGATTTTTTCGTAGCGTCTGTCGTATATATGCATGTATGTGTCTTGCCTAAAACAAAGTCGAGTAGCTTCAGAACGTTGCAATTTTGTATATAGGACTGGTATAACATGTACTTGTGCACCTCCCGTTTTAGTTGCAATCGGCCGCACCAAACGTATATATATATATATATGTATATATGGGCCCACTATGCTCACTCTGTTACTCGGTTCTGTGAGCTCAGGTGTTTTTCTTAGATGTTGGTAAATTGCACATTTTTCGCTTTAAAAATGATTGAATTATGTCGTTCTTATCTTCCGGTTAAGGTTTTTATGCCTTTAGTTAATTTGCATGCAGAATGCAGAAGTTGTAGTATAATCAACAATTTAAAAGTTGTTTAAGTACGGCTAAGCCTAATATTTCTTACCATAACAGTCATATTTGTTTACATTTGAAATAGCAGAATAATGAAAGTCTTTCTGCACCTTCTGTGTCTTTTTGCCGAGTGAGACCGAAAAGAAACTTTTAGTTTTGTGCACCGAAAAATCTGCCTTCTTGCTTGCTGGCTGAATTGCCTTTTTTGCAGAGGAACTCTAATTTTAATTGCAAAAATTGTTTTTTTTAGTTGTTTTAACTGTATTTGGTATTTTATGTTTTTCTACATCTTTCAATTTTTAATGAAGATATTTTGAGTTTTTATGTATTTTGTCTTTCCCTGAAAAAAAGAACTGAATTAATTGAATGCGAAATATACCTCTAAAGAAATTCGAGGTAGTAAGTAGTTCGTATTAGCAGCAAATCGCCAGTCTGTCTCGGACAGACGAGAATGTTTACGAGTAGCGTATGCACACTAAATAAGCGGAGCTGAATCGTCTGTGATTTTTTTTTCTTTTTTCTTTGTTTAATTTCCTATATATGTCGTTTTAGATTTATTATAGTATTTGAATAGAACATGTGGCAACGATTAGATAATTCTTCAGATGATATAATTTTTGTGCATTCTGAATTAGAAAATGAATGAGATGTAACGCTGTTAAGTGATCCTAGGCCAGAGTGTCGCTATAGTAAAGAAATATAGTGAATTTTAAAGAATGGATTTATTCTATTTTGGTTTACGCGCTGTCGACAAAGTAGATTTAATTCAATTCAATAAGCTTAAATGAAATGCAGGAAAAAATGCGTATAATTTAATATTCCGTACAAGGAAGTAATGTGGTGTATACATTAGATTTTTTTTAGTATATTGCAAAAGATGGGTGGACCAAAAAATATTGCACATTATTCTAGTGTTAAGCCCAAAACCATCATTTTGGCTGTCGAAACTGATGATGACATTATCTGCTGACGAATGACATCGATGTTAGTAAATACGATGGTATTCACTGGAAATGTCTCTAAAAAAAAGAACATTCTGAAAATTGCTAAAAACCTGCGAAATTAAAGAAAAAAAATAGAAATATTGCTGCCTTCTACACTGAAATATTCGGCAGTTTATATTGTATATCTATACAAAAATCCGGCATACAGGGCAAGTTAATTGTATCCTATGTCGTAAATGTTCAAAAGCAATTTTTACGAATTTGTTTTGAAAGCTCGAGCGATGAAATTTGCAAAACTTAGAAAAATGTCGTCACAGACTGAGCAAGCTTTTTTTTTTTTTTTTTTTTTTTTTTTTTTGGAAAATTGCAACCTCACTACTAAACTCTACATTAGCAATACATTATCTGCCCAGATGGAAGTGGATAATACAGCTAGTTACTCATAAAATCCTTTAATTCCTTTGTATAACGACTTAAAAATCTTAAATAAATTCCAGTTTTACGCTAAATACTCTTTTAAATACTCCATCAACGGTTAAAGGATTCAAAACCATACCAATCTTAAGAACCTGCGCTTGAACTTTCTGCGCATGATTAAATCATACTATAAAAAGAGCGTTAAATAAAACTGGAGGAAGGATGAAAAAAGCTCTTTTAGCTTAATACTTGCTACATAATGCAAGGGTGCACTAAGTCATGAGCACCATTGTTAATTAAACCAGCTTAAACGGGAAAGGAAGTAAGTGCAAAAAAAGTTGCCAAAAACTCCACTAGACGGCAGCAGGATTTAATTTTCAGAACTTCTTCTGAAAGTAACGGCAACAGTCCGCTTCTTTTTAAAACTTCTATCTTTGTCATTTTTAATGATCGCTTGGTTGCTGGCCAAGTAAGTACTTTAAAAGTGTTGGCTTTGACGCTTGAAAAAACTTCCTAAATAGTGAGGAGCTCGTTGAAGAGCACAGACTGGTACTGTCAATTAAATTTTCTGAGATAAATGAGACTACTTTAAATCCCACTAAAGAGAGTTGTAATTAAGCTCGTCAAAAGATCCATTAAAATCGTAATCGATTAACACTTTTGTATTTGCTTTCGACAGGTCTATTTCGATGAAATATTGATGCAATATGTTCATTCTAAATGCTAAGATTACAGATAAAATGAAAGCGATTTTTAATACTAAACTTGAAAAATATAAACATGAATTTCAAATGATGTAAAAATAGAGAACAAATTAAAGAGATACAAAGTTAAAAGCTAAATTAAAATTCTTGACACTCTGAAAACCTATAATACGCTACCGTTAAAAGAGTTAAACAGTCGAATTATCGGTTTTACATAAAAAAAAGGAGAAGTTCTTCTTACTAAAAATACAAAAGAAAGCAGGCATTTAAGAACATTTTGAGAATGTTATGAATTCGTAACATTTCATTGTTTTATTATTTTGTGTTGAAAAATGTCGATGGAATGATAATTCATGTTCATTTCCTTTTACATTTACACAAAAATGTCAAAATTTTATTCTAGCTTGGCACAGAAATTTGCGGTCTTCTTTTATAAGGTGAATCTAAAACATCAGGGCTTCAACAATGGTGAAGTGGTTAACACCGCTGAATAGTGGAAGTTCGACCAGGGTTCGATCCTAGGAGAATAGTCTGATGGCATGGTTGATTTTCCCCATGTGTAACCTGAATAAGAGCCATTTTCCATCAGCAAGCTCGCCACGAAGGCATCTCTTCCCTTAAGTGGATAGCTCTTGTATGCTTTGTTATATTTCAGTAACTTAGCATAGCCTAACCATAATATCTGGGGAAAATATTGAGGCAAGCAAGAAAGAACCGAAATAAGCAAATTTTATAAGGGAATGCTTGCATGAAAATGGCGTATTCATGTGGTACAGGAGGATGACGTTGAGGTGATAACAGGGTAGTATTGAATGATAGGTAAAACAGTTGAGGTGGTATAGGGCACAGACAAAAGCGTTCTTCTGACTTAATCCGTTATTCCCCAAGAGAAATCGAAGGGATGCGAATCGTTACATGATACAAAATGTGTTTTCTTCTGTCCCCCTACTTACTTTTAAATTCTTGTAAGGTATTTTTTAATTATCCTGTATAAGTATGCTCTACTTCCAGACAACCATATATTGAAATTATATCCACAGAATGATGTCGCATAAAAATGAGTCTCTCCCAATTATCGTAATTTCAGATATATTCCAAAGCAAGTAATTTTCAGAAATAAGGCTATACGCAAGGTAATTAATTATAAACAATTAATATTCGAAATTAAATTTCTTTGAGATAAAAATTAAAGAACTCTGCTTGTCTAAAGAATCTTCTATACAGCAGTTTCGAAAGAATACTTGCTCTGATTTCTTTTACAAGCAAAGAAAAGAAGACTAGAAACCTAAATAATCTTTTTATTCCAGAAAAGGATACCATGAGGAATGCGCCAGTACTCAGACGCTTTATTTCTTCAATCATCAGCAGGCAGCTTGAAAATCAGTATCGTTCTTTCAAGGAAATGCGAGTGTAACTCTTTGGCGACCAAACCACCCCACATGACATCTCGTTGAGACTACCACAACTGCCCCAAAACGGCCCATATTGCGATCTTGTTTTCTTCCCTCCCCCTAAGATATGCAGTTTCACCATATGCATTGTTTATCAGCTTTCTACAGACAGCTTGTTCTAAGAGGTTTAATTGTGGTTTCTTATCATTAGGTTGCACGTGACATTTCGTTGTTGATTCTTTGATTTCAGTTTAAAAGCTTAAGTATAGGTTTATAAAAAACGCGGTCAAAGGCTAATAGAATCGTTGTTAGAAAGTACAAATGATCTCATTTGAAATTTTCCCACCTATTTCTCCGTTAATGGACGAGGAGGGTAGGAAATTGCTGTGAAACTGGAAACGTATTTCGGGCGTTTCGGTATTTTAAGGATACAAGTTAGTGAAGGGTTTGGATTTCAAAGAGTTAAACAGCTTGGGAGCTTATGTTTCAGGACATCTTTAGTAGAATTATCTGGACATACCCCACACACAGATTCTGTTGCAGCTAAACAGGATTTATTGAAATTATTTGAGTCATGCGTTTGATTTCCTTTAGAAATTTAGAATTTATATTAAATCAGGGCTTAAAAGACGTTATCTGTGGCTTGTTACTTTAAAATAGGCATTTCAGTGTCATTGCCGTCCATATTATTTGTGACCGTAACTCGTGTCGTCATTACCTCACAGCATTTATATTACCCACGTTATTTGTCACTGCACTTCAAGTCAGCTTTCAAAAGCGAAAGAAGCTAATCAGAAATGAAGCGGTGGAAATTATTAAGCGAGTTCTCTCCTTTTACTGCAGTAGTTATTTCAATAGTTACGAGTAAACTGGATGACAGGAAATACGTTTGAAGTTACTATTTTGAAGTAAGAGACTACACTGAAGGAAAAGTGTTGAGTTGTCCCCCTGCTTAAAAAATCATCGGTATTTTCTTTTTAAGTTGAACACATGTGGGATATTTTCAGAAGCCTTTAGGTATAGTTCGACCACCTTATCTGCGACCATGAACGCAAACATGCATGCGCCATTCGGACCGAATTATTCTCAAAACAGGGTGGAAGGATGGGGACTTTCTTTCCTTCCAGCATATCTCTTTCCAGAGAAGAGAAGACTTTCACGTGACATTTCACGTCGCAGTAAGTAATAACACCCCTTTTGACGAGTCTATAGGCTTTGGCAAAATGCCACCCAGGGTTGCGTTTGAGGCGGTCGAACTATAATCTTCCAGATTTTACGATTTCTTGAGGACTTCATGAAAGACATCAACTTTGGTTGTTATTCTTATAATATATAATCTATCCTTATATATATAAATTAAATAATGAAGAATCTGCGTGAATGTATGTATTTTTCTCACACTGTGAAAAAACGATGGTACCTAGGCCATCCAGTTTTGAATAACGTTGCCCACCACCCGAACATGTACACCTGGAAGATACAATTTTATATCTCATATTTTGTAAATTTTTGCGATTCTTTTACAAATTCAACGATTAGAAGTGAGAGCAGTGGCAACATTGTGCAGATTAAAATATTGTTAGCTCCAGTGCGCGAGGCTGTCCATTGGAAATTCTAAAGGTGCGCTGTTTTTAAATGTTTTGTGATTTTTCTGTGAATTAAATTTTATATGGCATTAGTGGGAAAAACATGATAGTTAATAAAAAAATTTAGCACACTAAATATTAATAATAAAAAAACCAAAAAAAGTTTTGCAAGTCATTTTACTAAGAAAACTGAAAATTGATACGATGAACTGAGAAAAGACAATATATATATATATATTATGCCGACACTAAACACTGCAACGGAAATTCTAAACATATGTTGTAATGCTGCTTTTAAAATATTTGAAATTTTGCTATTGAACTGCACCTGGCTTAGTGCGAAGACAACAATGCTTAATAATAAAGCTAAACATACTAAAAAAACTGTATTAACAGGAATAAGTGCAACAGCAGACTGGTAGATTGGGAGCTCAGCGACAGCTTAACAAACCTTAACAACCCATATTAGGCGACCGGTAAAATCTGACACCTTTCAGATTTCTGTTTTTTAAATATTTTTCTATTTCTGTTATATTCTCTTTGAATTTTAATCCACAATAATATAAAATTTATTACAGCTCATGAAAGAAATAAAGTAGAATACGTTACGCAGACAAGTTTTAAGTTACTATGCGAAGGAAAACATGGACAGCAACAGCGCTTTTATCAAATAGAAACAAACTACATACAGCATAGTTTCTTCTAAGATCTCAACTAAAGCTAATTTTAAGCCTGAGAATATCATGATAGATTAAATCGGCAAACAAGCCGAAACGAACGCACCGCTGGTCAGTGACTTTCCCAACTGAAGGCATGTCAGAATCCTACGCATAAATATGTTAAACTGTTCATAAACTAGAAAATTATCAACGGTTCTCGACGGAGGTCATGTACTTCCCAACGGCACGAGTGCAATTCTTTTTGACCTGACCGTAAATGTCAGATCACGCGGAAAAGAACATCCGTTAACGGGATATGAAATGCACTTTTCAGACGCTCCAGAATGACATTTTTCAGCACCCAATTATTCACGTATTTTGAATAACTTTGAGTTATATTGCATGAGAAGAAAATCTAGATATTTCAGCACTTGAACATTTTTCTTTTGCAGATTTATATTTTATTTCTTAAAAAACGACGAACTGACGAAAAAACTGTTTTAAAAAAGATGTTTGATGTGTTTAACGTGAATCCGGTAGTAACGCGACTGTGTATTACTTGTTATATCCTGTCCAGATGTAAGTTTGAACATGTCGAATGTTGCTTAAAACCATTTACAAATAATAGGAATGGCCAGGAATAACATAATTATCAAGAAAATAAATCAAATTATTACTAAAATGATGAGCAGATATCTCTTGCGTGGTTTGCTTTCATCATTTAAGCACAGAAAAAAAAATTATAGTCTATTTAAATCGACTCTGAGGGCACGCAGGAAGCAGAAATGTTCTGGAAAAACAGTGCTTTTAAACAGACATGTGTTGAAGGCAGTAGTTCCAAACTCAGAGTATGAACTGTTATTGAAACCACTCAATGACCTACAATTAAAGTAAGCGAAACAAATAAAATAAAAAAATCTAAACTAATTTTCACGTTACAGTTTAATATCTCGAAGAGTTTCCTATTAAAGTTTCAAAGAGTGAAAAACGTCTTTAATAAAAAATGTAAAAAATCCTACTTAGAAAAGAAATTCAAATACAGTTTTTATACGCACATGACAGTTTCAAATCCTTGCAAGAATTTTAAACAAAGCCATTACGATAAGGTTCAGATACGGTTCTAGTTACTTTAGGATTATATTACGATTAAAATTTTGATACGACAGATAAATTGATATAGGAAAAGCTACGATTACGTTGTTTAAAATTTAGTGTTCCGGAAATTAAGAAAATGAAAAACAATTATAGAAACTAATTAAATTTTATGAAGTAAATGAAATATGTATGGAAGAGTGAATAAATAAAAAAAAATGAATGACCGAAATGAATGAAAATAAATGAAAGAAAGAAATGAATTCAAATAAATTTCAGTTAAAATAATGAAGTTAAAGAAATGAATTAAAACTGTAGAGACATTAGGTTATTTCGAAACAGGACAGGTGAAAAATGTGCAATGCCCTCGCCGACACTTGAACCACGGACATCTCGAATACGCGCCGAGTGTGCTGACCACTGCACCACGAAGGCATTCGAAGTAGGCTTTAGAAATACCTTATAAAATAAACTGTTGGAAATTGCAAAGCGAAATGATACAAAAAGTTTTGATGATATTATTTTATCATAACATTTCCACCACGTGGAGACTTGACCATTTCTTTAAGAATGAAAATACTTAATTATTTATGAGATGTATCTGTGTAACTATTTCCTTAGATGGCTTGCGCATGAGGCTTGCAAAGAAAATTTCCCTCAAGTGATATTATATTTTATTTTACAAGGACAGGAAATTCACAAACCAAAAACAACAAATTCATGAAGAGGTTTTCTTTGAGCTGTTTAATAAAATAAACAGCTGAATATTTCGGAAATGATTCTGCAAAAATTATTTAACAATATATATATAGATGTATATTGTGTGTATATTTTTAATATTATATATATGTAACATAAGTTTGATTTATACCATCCGTGTACAGTTTCATAGTACTACGCTTTGGTGTACGATGTTTTGTATCGTTTGTTACTTTCTATATCCATGATTTTCAGACTAAAATATATGAAAATTATTTTTGAATTTTAATTAGAAACATAACTACACAATTTATACGTGTCCAGTAAATACTTGACTTTTTTTAGCATAGAATTGTCACTTTCATGATAATGGCATGTTTTGAAAATATCACTTTATTTCTTTTCTGCCATGTGAAATGTCAACTTTTGGAACCATCAGCAAGGAAGATATTGCTCAGTTGTTGTTTTTATGCAAGTATAGTCGAGTTTCAACTGAAAGGACGGGAACAATGCGTTAAAAATTATTTGGGGGCCCAAAACATTCAATTAAAATGTCCATTTTGATTAAAAATTGAGCTTCAAATATGTGATAGAAAAATTTTGAAAAGCATTTCTTGATTCTGGATTAGTATGAACTATTTTCATAAAAAGGAAAGCATGCCCGTCTTGCTAGAAATAAATGTGCCTCAGGCATTGTTAGAATTTATTCTTTGAAAAGGTAACTTGAGTCACATGTTTACCAGTAAGGTAACCTGAGTGGGAATATTTCTTCATAAACAAGGAATTCTGGATAAATTCTAAAAACTTCATTTTCCCGTGCTTATATATAATTCATTTACTCTCAAAATTATATACATAAAGAGGATAGTTATAAATTCCAAATTCGCTCAAAGTCTTTAACGAGATTTATAAGGAATATTTGCATAATTTAGTATCTAAGATATACAATTTCATAACGTAGTATTTAAGATTTCATAAGAATGACATTTATTTCACATACACTATTCAAAACAGGAAAAACATATCAAGAAAAACCGGAAAAATATAAATTTAATCTTTTTCTTCTTTTATTTATTTCTTTAAATACCGATTAGTGAAATGAAAGCAAAACTGAGCTTCAGTGTTGAGCCCTACGACTGTCTGAGAGTTAAGTCCTCTGATCACTGGCATTTCGACCCTGGTTCGAACCTGGGTGAACGGACTGGCTGCATATTTCGGTTTCTTGGTTTCTCTGCGTGTAATGTGAATACAAGTCTAGCCGCCATGTGTTTTGCAATTACTTAAATACACTAACCTATTCCCTACTTTCGAGATAAGAACACTTCTATTGAATTGTTGTATTACAGTTTGCATTTAACGCTCGATACTCAAAAAAAAAAAGTCTATCCTCACCAGCATGAAATTTCATTTAATACAAAATACATTACAGTGTATAGACCTCGGAAGACCAGTGTATAGACCTTGGAATTTAGACCTTGGAAGACTGATAAAAAAGAAACAGGTAGTTTGCCGCCATCTTAATTACTTAAAATTTACATTACATTTAATTACTTAAAATTCATTTCAAAAATCTTTTAATGCAAAATAAAATGAATTATTTTAGACGTGACTCCATTTCAGTTAAGATAGAATAAATGGCATTTCACGGTTTTAGAAATGATATTTGAAAATGAGCTACATGATTATGCATGACAGACGAAACAGCGAATAATTTTGCTTTGTCGAAGAGAAACAACAAAAGGTTGCTGCTTGATGTAGCTACATTAGATTAGATTCATCGGCAACAGGCACAGTTTCCCTAATTATGATACAGAATACAAACTAATTAATTTTCTATTCACTCAAGGCACTGAATTTTAGGTTTAAAATTTTTTAAATTGTACTGAGTCATCTACTTAAAACAGCTACACAGACAAATCATAGCCTAGTAAAAGCTAAAATAATACAAACTAAGAAAAATATTACATTAATACACACATACACACACACATACGCACATATATATGTATTCGAGTTTGTTCTACTGTGAAGTGCTATTTTAATTTTGATTTGTTTAGATATTGTGTTAAACCTCCTTTGCAATTATTAATATTGTTGAGTAATTGATTTGATTCCAATTTAATTTTAACTTTAGATGCTTTAAGTTTATATACATAAGTGTGTGTGTGTGTGTGTGTGTGTAAGATATAACAAAATATGATAGCTGCTTTGAAAAATAATTGGCGATCACAAAATTGACCTTCTAAATTTGGTGCACTCCCCCTAAATTCATCTGTCCTCCCAAATTCGAGATCTTTCTATCGTTGTGTAACGCTGCTTGAAAAGGGCAACTAAAACTAAACCTAGCCAATCATAGATTACCTGTACTTATACATCAAACTTGATATAAATACTGCTGGCGATTAATTACGTCATTCGTCTTCTGCTGCATTCCTTTCCCTAGCTTCCGTCTTTGCTAACGTATCTTCTATGCTCTGCTAAAATGATGTCTCTGCATTAACCGGTGTAAATTGCAAATAAGAAATTATCGCAATTGCTATGATTAAAGAGTATATTGTCTATAAGGAATTATTCTAGTGTGCCTGAAATCTTCAAATAAAGATGATAATTGGCTGAATTTAGTTTGGTTAGTAACTCTTTCCTTTCGCCATATACCACTCAGCCATCGCGACTGTGCTATCATAATTTCGAAGTTACAAATATATGTAAATACAAGTATATGTAACACATATATCTACATATATGTGTGTGTTAAAAATAATTTTAAAAATAAATAAATTGACTTTAAAGAATCTTTTTTAAACTCATATAATGTGAATTTTTGGAGTCCAAAATGATCGCAAATGAACATGCGTTATTCTTTGTATAACAAAAGGAAACTATTCCATACTACTCAAGCTACTTTTACCACATAAATTATTTCTTTTATGTGTATGAACAGAGCAACCAATACTTCATTTGTAATTAGGACTGCATTATTTTCAATTACAAACGACCCTGTTTAATAGAATTTTTCAAAATTAAAATGTCACCATTTCTGGTAACAACGCATCGTCTTTGCCTAATAAAGCAAGCGCTATATTCAGCTCTGAAAACGTGAAAATAAATGCGAAATGGCTACCTCATCTTGCTCCTTAAAAGTTAAGTTTTTAGTTGGATGGTTATCTCCAGAGAGCGCGTAGCGCGTTTTAAATTGAGATGGCAAAACTGAATAATTTATTTTTACAGCATTTTGCCTTTTCCTTTTACCGCAGCTGCAGTTTGTTTAATGTTTCGCTTCGCTGCCCCTCATAAACCAAAAGATCGTTCGGTTTTCGCAAAGGCCAGACGATTTCGTGCTTATGTTTTCTTCGAATATTTTCTTCTCCCAACGAATGCCTTAATGATTTTTCTCTGTTGAGATCACAATAAAGTTGAGCAATAAAATACGAAACAACGCAGTGGCCTATTTTTCATTTTCTCTGTTTTTCCAATTTGCCATATAACTTTCAGTCTTCAGAATCAAATATTAATCGGAGATAATATAAGAGATGTAAGAGTATTTACTGCGCTCTCTTCACTTGAGTATTTTACTGTTTTGGTTCTTTCTTTATTTTGTTTCTCAACCACAACGATATATTTAAATTTTACCCCTAACCATTCATATTACTTTGACAATAAAAATATGCATTCTCTACATTTTCTTTGCATTCGCATTTTTAGTTTTTATGAGTATTCCGAGTATTAAAAAGTTAATTCAGATAAACTTCCCTTATTTATGCTTTCGTACATGGTTATCGTACATGGCTGAAAACGTTTTTTGTGTTTTATATCATGTGCAAAATGAATTTAAGCCAGCTTCCTTAAAAAATCCTTCATGGAAGCATACAGCCCATGTCTGTTTTGCCGTAATCAAACATAACAATCTTTTGTTTTATTCTTTCTTTTAATCTTTTTTTTAATTCCTTTTTTATCTATCTTTTATTTAATTATAAAGCTCCCACAAATAAATAAATAAATATTCTGTTTGTCATTATATTTGTAATCATGTACATTATGCTATTGGAATATGGTAAAGTGCATTAGGGCTCTCTGTCTAATGGAAGATATGTCTTCATGAAAGATTTTTAAAGGAAACCAACTCGTATTGATGTTACATATGGGGAAAACCAAGAAAATCAACCATATAGCCAGTTCGTTCGGCCCGGATGGAACTCTCCAGCTATTTAACCACTTGACGAAGAACCACTTAACTACGAAGGGATATCATACATGTGTAGAGACATTAGGTTATTTTGAAACAAGAGAGATGAAAAATGAGCAATGCCTTCGCCGGAACTCGAACCACGGACCTCTCGAATACTCGTCGAGCGTGCTGACCACTACGAAGGCATGCTAATAAGAAATATCTTATACATGTTTATATCGAAGTATCATACCAATATTATGAGTACCCGTTTAATATGATGCTGGATTTCCATGCATCTGCAGAGAACACACAGCTAAGGGCGTAAATAAGAGTATACAAAGTACACTGCTGCATAAGAGACCCGAAACCCTTGGAGGCTGTTAAGTGCCCTGTCACGCTGAGTTACAATTACAGGTCTACATTTTAAATAAAAAATGGCTTCTATAAAATATAATCATAATTCGATAAAGCACCCTTAGAAATATAGAAAATAAGCTGTACCACTGTGCATTATGGATAATAATATCTTATTCTATACGAAAAAAAAATTAACAATAGTTTTTAATGTATTTTCAATTTTTTGCATCACAAAGAAAAACAAATACATTACATAGAATGAACGGCTCAGAGAAAATTGATTTAGCATTCTCATCAACTGTCGCCTTTCATAAGTGTCATTGTAATGGAATGATGATTTTAATAAGCGACGACTATTTTAACATTACCAGCAAACTTAACTTACAGTGAAGATACATAGGCATTTATTTTTCAAATCGCAGAAAAATTGAAGAGGGCAGACCACAATTAATTATTTTGCATAAACACTGCATTTTTTAAAAAACAGGTTCGAGCAAGATGTTCTTAAAAATATCAAATGATTCTTGTTCACACAAAATTTTAATAGCTTTAAAAGCTTTTCATACATAAAAATTGTATGATGTATAAAATGATGTAGGAAAACTTCTAAAGCTTTTCTGTATCTACCGGTAAGGATTTCTTTATTTTTAACTAACCAATTATTCTATGTGAAAATCTTTACTGTCAATCTCGCTTTCCGTTTTCCTACCAGCAAGCATGCAAATTTTAGTTCGCACGTATTCAAATGACGTAGACAGCGATAGTATTTAAAGGAATGTTTTAAATAGTTGAATCAAAGCGTGTTCAGCCTACTGAAGGACTCGTTACTAGTTGAATATCTTGATTTTCAATCTGTCTGCGGCGTTGCGTTATTCTCGCCATTATGCTTGCCACACCGGGGTTAGGTTTCAGCATCTTGTACGTTATTTGTTTTGTCTAGCATTTGGCTACTTACAACGTAACTTAGCTTTGCTTTGAATTAATTACTTTTAAATCACGAAATAAATGCTGACTGGCATTATAAACACAAGAAGTGCATTCTGTTAATTTACTGAGTTTAATAAAAGGGACTTTGACACCCTTTCTCTGCCTTATTACTGAACATAGCGATAAAGCTTCAGCTGGAGTCTCAAATTAGTTTATGCTTCCAAAGAAAGTGGGATTCCACAAACCGAAATAAGAATTTATCTAGATGCTTCTCAGAAAGGCTGAAACCTTTGCTAAAGTTTCACGTTAATGTTGTTTCTTAAAACTCTTTTTTTATATATATTTGTATTAGAGGTGTTTTATGTATGCTTTCTCTAACGAGAGCTTGCCAAGTGTTGGTAGGCCGAACAAGATCCTTTCTTAAAGTAAGAAATTAGAGGAGGAGTAAAATTACATTGCAACAAATTAACGATTAATGAAAAAAATCCGAAACTTCCGAATTGAAGCCGCAATTTTTAAAGTTCCTTTAAAACATGTTTATGCATGATTCTGTTTCGAATGCTTTAAAGAAAGGGGAACCATTACGATTTTTTTTAATTTTCTAAGAATCACGAATATTTAAAGAAATTCTGTGTTTTTTCTATAAAAACTGATACTGCCTCCACTAGGAATCGAACACATGATTTTCCAATAACGATTTCAGTGTGTTTACCGTTAGCTTACAGGCGCACATGAGAAAAATGCATTAGTTCCTTACAAATTCATTATTTTAATGATTTAATATTAGAATAATTTGCATTAATATTTAGAGAATTTATTTAAAATTATTGTATACTCAAATTCCAATTTTTTATCAATCAATCATTTTATTGAATCAATTTTTATCAATTTTTAAATTTTTAGCTGGCGCTTTTTAATAATTGAAAATTATAATGATAAATATTATAAGATAGAAATATGAATTTTGTAAGAAAAACAGGAAATTTTTATTTCATTTATATAATATATGACTATAATCATTCTGTCGTTAACTATTTTTAGATTTAAAAGGCAATAAAGCAAAATTATATAAAGGCCAAAGATTCATACTCGAGAAAATGTTTTTCAGGTTTCCCTGATATTTTCTCCACGTAAAAGACAGATAGATCTTTTTAAAAAGATTACCAATAAATAATTTCAGAACAGCCGAATAGAGTTTTTTAATTTAAGATGACTTTTTCCTGTTAGATTTATCAAGTACATTAATCAGCTGAGTTATAATCTTAATTATCAAAAAGCTTGAAAAGACGAAAAGAAAAGAAGAAGGAACCGTGAGAAATTAAAATGAGAGGGCTAGGAAGGACTTTAGTATATATCCGCCACAAAAAATTATACAAACAAATAATTTCTTTCATTAAGTTTCCGATATAAAGGTTTCCTTTAAGATTATATAATATGTTATTTATGTTACAAGAAGACCTCATATTTTTTCTTACAAATATCTGAATAACTCATGACTGATCTAAGTACTTCTAGATGATTGATCTAAGTGCTTCTAGGACATTACTAGAGTAATTTCTCGTAACCATGGTGACCATTCGTAACCATGGTGTATTATTTGAATAATACCATTTAGTACATTTGCCTATAATGTTTTCTATTACGAATCAACAACTTAACTAACCAATTATTAGCCCAAAAAGCGTTAGCCCAGAAGGGCTATTGATTTCGTTTTTGTATTTTGTGTTGAATCACTTACTGCACTGATAAATTTTTCAAACTATTGCCACTAACTATTACAGCCTTGTATTATACATAAAGGAATTAAATAATGAGGAATCTTCCTAAATGTATGAATGTTTCTCGTATTGTGGTGAAATAACGATACCTAGAGCCATCCAATTTTGAATAACGTAATTCTCCTCCGAATATGGGCATCTGGAAGCCCAAATTTGGAATTCGGAATTTGTTTTATTATCTATTTAATATTGCGTAAAAACTTAACGAATTTTTAATTAACAAACTCAACGATTTAAAAGCGAGCAAAGGCAAAAATGTAAGGGAAAAAAAAACATTTTTATCTCCAGCACGCGAGACTTTGTATCGGAAGATATGCTCATTTTAGAATTAGTTTGCGATATTGTTGTTGAACTGAATTTATGGTTTAAGTGTGAAGAACATTATATTTAATAAATAAATGTAACAAACAAAGCGTTAAAAAATGCTCCTTTGGACGTAATTTAAAATCTGAAAGCTTTCAGATTTTTTAAAATTTTTTTCATAAATTTTAAAAACAGTAACTAATAATAAAAAAGTAGTAAGCAATAATCGTAATTTAGATTGGCGTAGAGTTTACATAAAACTCAAAAGATAATTTTGTATAAAATCTTCCCCAATTTAGGATTCCCTTCCTCTTAAATTCTAGATTTTACTTAATTCCTCTTAACTGTGCATTTTATATGGTGTGTTTCTTTTCCGTATATATTTTTATCTATTTGTCACCACAACACAGCCCAGTGAAAGAAAAATTTCATCAAAATCGGATCTAATAAATGCAAAGCTTGATTAAACCCTCTAATGTCTCAAACTCAGGCCAGAAACGAGGCCTAAATTTTCACCCTTCTTAAATACTATTGACCTAAAAAACGCACAAAGAGAAAAAAAAAGGGGAGTGACATCACACAATTTTTCCAGTAAGCAAAATTGTATTGTGCGCTATCCAGAATTAATTCTGAATAAGAATAATTACTATTCAGAAAGTCGGATCTTTGCCCTCCCCCTACTTTGTTAGTCTTTCTTGGAGCGTTGCTCATGCTAAAGTGAGCCCAGATTTTCTTTTTTTTTCCAAAAGCTTTCTTTTTCTTTCCAAAAGCTCTAGGTACACCACTGAACACAACAAGATAAATACGGTATAATATTTCGAACCTCTTCCAATATATGCTACTAACTTATTTCCAGTAATTGCTTCAGTTCATTACTCTAAGTTCAGCTTGGAAGAGAAACAGGTTTAAGTTAAATATACCTTAGTTTGGTGTAGATTTTGTATGAACTCTATTAATTTCGAGGCTGCTGATACATAGGCCTCTCTCTTTCAGGAGCAAAAAGGAATACTACAAAACTTGAAGGCGTGTGTTTCTTACCAACAGGGGGTTTCGGAAATTTCTTACAATTCCGTGGTTTGCTTCTTTGTGTGATTTTTGTTTCTTGGATTGCCATTTTATGTTGGTGCTGGATATTTTCATTCCTTGTAGTCGGTAAGTTTTTTTATTTGCACTTATTTCTCCAATTTCATCTCTCCTTTAGCCTTGGTTATTTAATCCGTTTCTTGACTTTTTCGCCATCTGAATTTTTGTTTTTGCTAATATTCTACAATTTCGCTTCATAATAAGCGTTGTTCTCTATTTATTACGTTTTTTTTACTTTCTATTGTTTTGAACAATTCTGTGATTATCGTTTTTCAAGTTTCGTATTTTAACAGTGTTGCTCTTTTTTTCCTATTATTTTATGGTTTTCGTGTTTTACTACCCACTTGTACTTTTCCCATTTGTTTCAATACGCCATCAGGAAGCAACCGGTTTCGCAAGTTACGCATGAAGCGTCTGAAATTTCCGAAAAATCGCCCCTTTTTTGCTCAATTGTAAACGTTTCCAAATTTACACAAGTTCTTCGTCTTTCCGAAAACAAGCATAAATTTGAATTGGTATTTCTTCGTTATACAAATATATGGGTTAACGCTTGTCTAAAGCTGGGTATCAGTTGCATTATCTTCATATAAAACCTGCCATTTCAACTTCTAATTTCTCATCTTTTCATCACTGTCTAGAATTAAAACCTTTCGTCAACGCCATAAGAAAAAAGGTCTTGCTTCTAAACTCGAAAAGCTCACTGCTAGTCACTAAATCTCGTCGAATCTGATAATTTTCTAACTTTCATATTACAACTTGTAAAATAAGAACTTCAGGAACACATTTTACTGGCCAGATTGTCTCTTTACCATGGGAAAGACAACTGCAGCAGATGGTTCGAGTGGCCGACTACTTTACCCCACTTTATTTCCGTTTATGTCTTTTGCTTCACGAAAAGCGACGAATAAAGTCTCAGCTGAGGTGGAGAAAATAACTGCTGTGCCATGATAATGATGACACGCGTTACAATTGTAAATAACGAGTATTGGCAACGCTCTTGAAAGGCTTTTATTAAAAAAACCGACTATAATTCTCTGTTTAGTACCTTTATCTCTCAGAAGATCAGGCGAAAAATTAAAAAAAAGTTAACCTCTTACAATTATATAAACTTTCAGCCCCCTAAATTATTGCTGTTATTGAAAAAGGCTTTTAAATTCAGGAAAATATCACTAGTACTTCGAGATACAATCTGCAAAGTGTTTGTATCATTTATTTTGATAACAAATCATTGGTTTCGAATCTTAAAATGAAAAGAAAATCTTATGTGAAATTCATTCTAATCCGAATACTGGGTCTGGGAAAAAGTTCGGCGACTTGTCAATGGCAAATAACTCAGGAAACACAGATCGTAGTGACATAACTAAATGCTCGTTGGAAAGGTGATTCTTCGAGAGTTACTGTGAGTATATAAACATCAAATGTGGTGCAGTGGATTGAACGTTGTGTGCGTTTGACAAACGAAAAAAATAAGGAAAAACTGCACTATATTTTGCAATGTATTTACCAGAAAGGGAAGAACGCTGTGTAAGCTTGTGAAATAATTTGTGCTATGTATAGTTAGGTACTTTACCTTGTGCGCGGAAATGGATCGCTCTCTTTCGTTTTGGTAATTTTGACGTAAAAGATGAGTCACGCTCTAGTCATTTAATCACTGAGAAATCTGTGAAATTCTTGCATTCTTGAGTCCATAAGCACATCCCCGAGCAGTGTCAACACGGGTATGGAGCTAGTCATTTACCGTAAAACAGTTTTGGACCATTTACACAAAACTGGCTACAGAAAGAAGCTCGATGTCTGGTTTTCACATGAGTTGAGCGCGAAAAATATGCTAGACCAAATTAACATCTGCGATGCGCTGCTGAAACGCAATGAACTCGAGCCATTTCTCAAACGTGTCACAACAGGGGATGAAAAATGGATCGCATATGACAATCACAAGCGTAAAAGATCATGGATAAAGAATAGAGAACCATCACAAGCGGTCGCGAAGTTAGGATTGATACTGAACAAAGTGCTGCTGTGTGTGTGGTGGGATTCGAAGGGAATCGTCTACCATGAGCTGCTTCCAGCTGCTTAGACGACTAATTCTCAGCTCTGCTGCCAACAGCTACAGAGATTATGCCAGGCAATTGAAAGAAAACGGCCCGAATTGATGAACAGGAAAGCTGTTGTCTTCCATCATGACAATGCCCGACCACACACTTCCTTGATGACTGACCCGTCAAAAATTGTGCGAGCTTGGTTAGGAAGTTATGATGCACCCACCGCATAGTCCATACATAGAACCATCTAGCTATCACTTGCTCCGATCTCTGCATAAATGTCTCAATGGAATTAATATAGTTTCATTAGAGGCCTGTGAAAATTACTTGACTCAGGTTTTAACCAGAAATCACAAATTGAAGTAAGTAGGAAATCACAAGTAAAGTTCTTCACCGATGGCATCGTGGCTCTACCCGAAAGATAGCGAAACATTTTCAATAATAAGGGAACATATTTGTTTTGAATAAATTCTATTTCACACTATAAGAAAACCAGTTTAATTTTACTCCAAAAAAGCCACGAAAGTTTTCCCACACCCAATATTATTATTTCTAAAGCTGATAAGGATTGACAGATCAGTGTTATGGACAAACGTGCGTACCCTGACGGAGTTACAACACTGTTAAACTTTTGCTTCCCGAGCCTTAAAGATTCTTCCTTAAGGATTCTTTCAAAAGTGAAAACAGTTATAAAATTTTCTCATACATTCCCAACTCAGTTTAAGAAATCATTCGTTCTACATATTAGTTTCTGTACTATGATTTATGTTTTTACCAACGTTCACAAAATTAGAAGTTCTTTTCAACCTGTAGCACCTTTAGCCAAATACTTGGTTTCTAGATATTCTCTATGTTTTTCTAACACTATTTACAAAAATTGTACATTTGTATTGCAAAACATTCAAAAGTATTACATAGACAAAGAATATAATTATATGATAATAAGACAAAGAATATCATTTTACTGCTTTTGAGAATGAGCTCTATTCAAGTGGAGTTGGATTTTCTCAAGAATCGGATGGCCTCATGTTGTGCAGTCTCTGTTGAGAAAGAACAAGCTACTATCACCTCTTCCTATAATTGCCAGCCCCACCAGTACTTGAGAGGTTAAGCCTACTAAATGCCGGTAGTTCGACCCGCGTTCGAACCCAGGCGAAGGTCTAACTGCGTAACTGATTTTTGTGGTTTGCTTCACATGTAACATGAACACAGGTCAGTTTCCATCAGAACGTTCTCCATGAAGGCATTCCTCTCCTAAGATAAATAGTTCACGCGTGGTTTGTCATATTTGAGTAACCTTACTTAACAAGTAGTCGGCTTAGATATATGTTAACTCTAATGGTATGTCATAGGAAATCTGCATTGTCTTAAGACTCATAAGTGAATTCAAGTTACCTTTTATATTTTAATTAGTGTTTCATAAACATGCTTCTATTATACGTGTAAGAATGAAGTAAAATATACTTTCTTTTCTTTTCGCCATCGACGGAACAGCTGGCCCACTGGGTTAGGTGCTTTTCAGCCTGTTGGATCCCGTCGATGGAATTTTAAAAATATATATATATAAATAAAGAGCTTAGTAGTGTGTCCTCCTGCAGTTGACCACGCTAAACGAGGAACATTGAAATAAGGACCAGAACATGAAAAGAAGGTGCATGATGGGGACTGCTGAGACTAAGGGGAACACTTATGGTACATGTTAGGCAGACAGTTATACAGTTACGGTACATGTTGGGCATACACTATTATGTTTGGAGCTCTGAATAAAAAGATGAACTCTGTTTTTCAATGTTTGTTAGCAGTTTAACTTTTTCTTTTGCTTTTTCTGTTCAAAAATGTATGTTATAAATTTGCAAGTTCATAAAAATAGAAATGGGTAGGGGATCATGGTTCTTAAAATCTTTAAGTAATTCTCTGATATTTCATTTCCCATATTTGATTGAATAAATTTTGCAGCACTACGTGCAGATTTTTCTACTAATTTTACAGTTTTTCTCTCAACAGTGAATAGAAAATTCGACAACTTTCTCAATATATATATATATATGTGTGTGTGTATGTGTGTGTGTGTGTCTGTAAAATGTAAAAAATACAATGGCTTTGCTCTACGCGAACAGGCAACCTCTAATTAACTTTCCGCAATTTCAGGGTCTTCCCTCTGGACCATTACTTTCGAGAACATTCTGGCATGTTATATAAACGCCACTATAAATGCAGAACCGCGCCATTTTTTGTCAGAGTGCTTCCTGCCATCGCTGCCATCAGACCAAGAGCTGCTCTGTCCATTTCTCTCCGCTTTGTTATAATAGTTATGACGTCAAAAGCCTAAATTTAACCTTATTTTAATTCAAATCATTATTGAATATGTAATTTTGAGAATGCCGTCTAAAAGAAAATAAGCTTCCATTTTAATTGAATAAAGATGTGTAATTAGAAGCCAAATCCTTCTGTGTCATCTTTCTGTTGTCTTCTACTCCACAACGACAACACCCGGACTCTGATGTGGCCTGATTGCCAAGCTTCATCATTCCTGTTCCCATCTTCTAAATTATCACACACACACATACACACATATCTATCTATCTATCTATCTATCTATATGTAATCAAGAAAAAGATAGATTACAAAGAATTAATATTCTTTTATAGCGGTAAACTTACTAACAGAAAAGCTCAAATGATATAACTATATGTATATATTCCAAAAACGGTTACCAAAACTAAATAATGTAAAATACAAGATGAATACCAAATAAAACAAAATTAGAGTAAATTAATACAAAATAAAACAGAATTCATACAATATTAATTAAGAGCTGAAAATTCTTTGGTCTTTTACCAGGAGCAGCCGAAAAAAAATTCAACAGAACCACGTTTCTGAATTATATCTCGATGAAAAACAAAACTCATTTAAA
>KK120085.1:29159-67911 GCA_000611955.2 Stegodyphus mimosarum | reverse complement strand
AAATAATTTTGTTTTTGTTAAATAAATAAAAAAAATTTATATTATCTGAATTCGTTTATCATACTATAACCTGCTTCAACTTCGCTCGAAATTAATAACTTACTATATAAAGTAAAGAGTATATAAAATAAAGTAATAACAATATATAAAAGTAAAACACTTTTTTGACTAAAAGGAAAATTAAATAATTTAAAACTTAGAAATTAAAAAAAATAGCAGCTTGGAAAAACAAAATAAAGTATTGCACAGGTCAGCAAGGAAAAGTCAAAATTTCTAAATTTTAAATTAATTAATATTTTCCTTATTTAAATAAAATTTTCACTTTTAGTCTTTTCTGCACATTGCATAATTAATTTCGAGTTACGTCCGAGTAGATTCAAATAATATTAAATTTTTTCATTATTTAAATGTTTTTGTTTTCTAAAAGCTTTTTATTTTATATTGATGGTATAGTAGTTAAAGCAGCTGTCTACGATACTAAAGGCCTTGGGTTCAAATCCTGGAGAAGGCCTGGCCGTAATTGTCCGTCCCTTCGTAGGAAGCAAAGAATGGCCCACCTATCAGGTGCCTCTATAATAAAGTGACCACCACTTCTAGCCTTAGTAATGGCCATGCCAAAGTCGTCTGAGGGCCCGCCATTTGGAAAAAAAAATATTGATGTATTTCCAATTAAATATTTTTTATTATTTTAAATTAATTACTTAAATTTATTATAAATTAATTACTTAAATTAATTATTTATTTTAAAATTTATTTAATTAGGTTTGCTTTTCGTCTATGTACAATTCAGAAACATGGCTCTGTTGAAAATTGTTTCTTGAAATACCAAAGAATTTTCAACTATTATTTAACATTTTGGGAATTTGGTTTTATTTTGAATTTTGTTCCATTAAATTTACTTTTATTTCAATTTCAGTTAAAAAGTTTTTAGAATACACTGTGCATTCCTGTTTATAAGTTTACTAGTATAGAATTCTTTGTAACTTACCTCTGTATTGATTATTTAATTAATTCCTCAGCATTTTGATGACATTATTAGTAATTTTTAATTATTAAGTAATTTTGTTAAATCTCTGATGCGTAAATTATACATATATACACGAAGTTACTTATATATATGTATATATATAGAGAGAGAGAGATTGAATCATTGAAAGAGCTTTATAAACTGCATCATAGGATAATTCCACTACAAACTTCAATTAATGAAAAGGAATACCAAATAAATTCAGAATACTCTTTAATTGCATTTTGAACAAGAGGCAGTTTCTACATTAATTATCTAAATTTAATTTTTTGAAGTATTTGAATGAAAAGTATTTGACTCCATAATTAACGAGTATATTTTTGTTTCTTGTGAAACAAAGGAATTCTCTACGAAACCAAATAAGCTCACTTTCTTCCCGCTTCCATAATGCGCAAGATATCAAACAACTGCATCAAGTGCTTTAAAACTTTAGCGTAGTCAAGAATCGTTTACTTTTCTAAAATTCTTCATCTTAATATACCTGCAACAGGAAACCAAAAATTTTAAAACTCCATTAATTTCCAAACAAATGCGTAATTTAAAACGTGGGAGCAGAGAAAAAAATCGTAACTTGGTTCCTTAAACATTTTCAACTTTTGTAACAAATTCTAGCACTGCAAAACTCTAGTTTGCTGAGGAAAAAGCAAAAACAAAGCCGAGGATGACGTGTTCATAGCTAGATACTTCAAACGCTAAGCTCTCAAATTTACATCCAAGTTAAAAATCTTATACAAGTAAATTACTCAATTATGGAACGTCGTTGGGAAAGTAACACACTGAGTCCGACATTTTTCAGTTGAATCTCGAATCAACAGTTCAGCAGTTTTCAAGTTTTCTTGAAAAATAGTTACGTTCCAGAAAAGATATTTTTTCACTTTAGATATTAATATGTAATCATCCCTAAAAGGTGAACTGTTCTATTACCGTGATGTAATTTAACCATTATGGCTTCGTTGCTTCAAAAATGCTCCAAAGCAATTTTCTTCTGTAATTGGCAGGTTTACAAGAGGAAAATATGCAGTTAATACCAAGAGTGCTTAGTTATTAACAAGGTCTAAAAAAGCATTCTGAGTTTAGCCACCATTAAGTCAATTTGTATTATGATTCACTCTTTGGCGATAGGTCTTTCATACGGATACTTCGTTCTGAAAAAATAGATAATTTTCAGGAGGAACGTTTCAATTTAGTATTTGTGTTATCTTATATGATAAGTATTTACAGAATTAAATTTTATTGAAAGCCTGAGATTCCAGGGGGATATTTTAGGTAAAAATAACAGTATTGTATTTAATTATTTATAGGTCCTTGCCTTTGTACATCTTCATTCTAGTGTCTTCCATTACACTTCATAATCAAAGAGAACCTCAATGAATTCGAATAAATACTTTCCTTTACATAAGCTTTTATTTAGTTAATTCGTAGAGACATTGGGTTATTTTGAAGCAGGAAAGATGAAAAAGAGCAATACCCTCGCCGGGAGTCGAACCACGGACCTCTCGAATACGCGCTGAACGTGCTGACCACTACACCACGAAGACATGCAGGAGGGAGAAATACCTTATAACGTCAAGATTGATATCAATTTTTAGTATTACCCCTGATAAGCTACAGAGAGCTACAGAGATTTTGTATATACGTACATTGTTTGGCGCTGACAATGTAATGTGAGGTAAATATTTTCAAATTCGGATTTAAATTTTTAAAATTTACAGTTGAAACGATTTTTCTCACACATTTTCGTTTAGCGAATAAACTAAACATTCGTGAATTTTACTGTTTGAACTATCGGATAGAGTGGAAAGAATCTTTTAAATGAAATTTTTAGGAAATTTAAATATAATTTCTAATTTTGTTTGGTAGACTCGCTGAATGTTTCTACTAAAAAGACAAAAATAAAAAAAAAGTTATATATATATTTTTAAAAGTAGGAAAATAATTTACCTTATAGTTTAAAGGGAACAGAGAGATTAAATAATTCTCTTTTTTCAATCATCTGTAACTTTATATCCCGAACAATAAAAGCATGAGAGTCTAAATAATGAAACAAATTTCATTATCAAGTGTATAAAACAGTAACTTCATAAATTTACCAAAGGTACCCTACACTTTTATTATTAATGGTCTAAAATTGTAGATGAATTGTACAAAGATAATTATTCAGTCTTTGTGTTCTCATTAAGCTATATGACAAATTACTTTTTCTATTTTTAATTTATTATTTTTTTAAATAAAAACTCTTTTATGACATTTTTTTAAAATTTATTTATACCTCATTTCTACTTTATAGCTTAACGTTTGAACTTAAATGTATCTCCTTGCATTAAAATAATAAAAAAAAAGATTCCAAAGGTAGGTTACTTACGGATGGAATAATTCGCAAATGTTACACATTAACTGCTACATATTACTGTAATTTCGCTGAAATTTGATAAAAACATTAATCCTAAAATTCGGTAGACACATTATGTATACTTGTATCTCGATTACTTTTAACGTAAAACACCTTCTCTACAAAAAATACATAGTATCAAATGAGCAAATTATTACATTCATGTATGAAAAATCCCATTAATGCAATCATTGCTGGTCGTTATGTTCTATAAATATAATACTCATATCGAGACAAATGTAACACGTACTGATATTAAAAATGCACTAATGAAGCTTCCTTATTACAATATGCACTAGGAAACAAAGCCAACAAAAAAATAAACATAGAGCTAATTAAATACGAGAAAGGCGCGGAAGGAAGTTCTAAAGCAATATTTATTAAGGTCAATTTTATGACATGATTTTCCTTTTGTTTGGGGATGAAGAAGATTAGGCTATTAAGCTGCGAACAATAGCAGCACATAATCCTCCATACAAGGGATAATGAAGTAAGGATTACATACCTCCTCCGTGTGTGGGCAACTTCGATCAATAGGATTCTGATCAGCGAATGTCTCTTATTAATAGCTACTTCGCAGGAAATTTAGTTCTTCACTAAAATGGCGTAGTAAATAGTTACCATGTAAAAATGGTAAATTTAAGTAAAACGAATACTGTAATTTAAAATTAAGTTCATGAGTTTTTGACATTAGAAACGATCTTAATGGAGTTTTCTCAATTGTTTGGAGCATTACACTTTAACTTTCGCGCAGTGAAATTAAATAATTATGCAAATCTAACGGCTAACCAAAGAGTTACTTGAGCTTGTTGAAGAGTTATGTATTGCCCTTATAGAACTATTTAAATATCAGCACAAATACAGGCAAAGTTAAAATGAAATAAACATTTATTTATTCATTCTTGGTGGTTTTCTAAACTAAAATGCTAACTCAAAGTAAACTGAATGACTTTCATTACGCAAAATTATCAAATGAGGGTACTTGTCCTCGCCATTGTAATTCAAAATATTTACAAAAAGATTCCAAATTCTAAACTAGAACATCAGGTCGTCCACAGTATCATTAAATTCGTAAAACTTTTGCAATAACACAATGATTAACTATTTTTAATTGTCTCAAACATAACAAAAAATGTTTTCGTTTCTTTTTTTTAATATTTTAATATGTCAGGCATTAGCCATTTTTAGGGTTTCGCCAATAATAAGGCCAGAAGTTGTGTTCATTTTATTATGGAGGCACCTAATAGGCGGCCACCGTTACCTCCTATGAGGGAACAGACAACTTAGATCCGTGCCCAAGGTTCGAAACTGGGCCTTTCAGTATTGCAGTCGGCTCCACTAACCACTACACCATCTGGGCGGCAGACTAAGAAAACAGACAACAGCGGCGATGTAACAAAAAAGCTGTAACAGTCTTCTGGTTAAGATTAACCTCCAGTTTTTAAATTATGACCTCTCAATTAAATCCGCAAAATTTTCTGGACTGAGCGAATATTGCAACAAGAACAAAGAAGGAGAGGATAAAGTTTAATTCAAATCTAACAATACGTAATTAAGCATAACTGCTAACTTTACATAAGGCCATCAAATACTTCCCATCCACTTACTTAGGCAAACGTCACCACGGCAATAAACATAGCGCTGTCGCATACTCGTGACTGAAATCAGTAGGTCACTGGTGACAAGAATCTTAACGTTCACTGATGATCCTGCGTGTGGTTGTCTACGTTCACCATGAATTTGTCACTGAACATTGATCATGGTTTTGACTATCAAATTAACCATCAATTTGTTAAACAACATTGATCATCAGTTTGACTGTTAACGTTAACCACGATGTCAATCAACAATGGCCATAAGCTTGACGGTCAAAGCGAATCATGAATTTGTTAATCGACACTGATTATGGGTTCTATAGACAAAGTTGACCATGGTTTTGACAGCCGACGTTGACTACGGGTTTGATGGGTACCAATGTTCTCCGCTTACATTTAAACTGTCTTTCGATTTCATATAATTTAAAAATTTCATTTAAATTGACTGTCTTATTTTGACTACCTTATCAGCCCCTTAGTCACAAATAATTACCAAAAACTTTTACGGACAGGTTGCACTTCTGTTTAATTTTAATTGAAAAACAGATCTAAATTTACTGCACTGTCTCTCACTGACGACTTGTGAAATAATCATAAGTGACCACCAAACTGTAGACAACTGATGACCAACCCTTTGGATGAGAAACGGTATGGTTCTTTTTAATTTTAAACACTTTTTTTCTTTTAATTTACTCCATTGCTCCCCAGTAATGAGCTATGGATTAATTTCCAGTGACTTACAGAGCACCAGACTGGTCCCCAAATTATTAGCTTAATTTAAATTTAAAATGCTGTCCAAATTTAGAGCACCTCCCATACAGGTGACCTGCTTGTTGGTCACAGGTAAAAAGCAACCTGTAAATAAGTCAGCGACACACATCGCAGTCACTTTTGGTTTGGTTTGTTGTTGTTGTGACTAATCTCATTTGTCCCCTCTTCCCCTACCACCGACTCTTGAAAGGCCTTACAGCTCGCCGCATGTTAAAGTGCCTCTATGTCACACAGACACTATACATTTACAAACATCCATGCCTTCTCCGGGATTCGAATCCAGACTCTTCGGTACGGCAGTCAGAGACACTAAGCCCTATCTCGGTTAGTGATAGAATTTAAAAAAAAAACATGTAATTTATAATACGTCAGCATGATAATTTTCTATTTTCCATGAGGCCTCGCAAGTGCTGTCCCTTCACAAGGCATAAGATGTAACATTTTTCACACATGTTCTGACAAATTACCACTTTTCAGGTGTGTTGCTCTTTGATATCCAATTTTATTTTTGAATTTAAAACAGCGTACTAATTTATGAACTGATCGATATGAAAGCAATATACATGGATCTCAATAATTTTGCATCTGTATCTCATTTAAAAAAATCAATAAACAATGGAATTTGTAAAATATGTGATTTATAATATACCTAAATCATAGTATTTTGAAATATTAGTATTAATTACATGCATCATATAGAAGTTTTATAAATATTTGAATCATTAACGCAATTAATAAAACTGTATTCTAGCGCCATATTGGTACAAACTTGATTGGCACAAAATAATCGTTTGCCACCCGCATAACAACAAATTTTTATAAAAAAAGTACAATACTTCGGAATTTTCTTAATTTCAAATAAAATTCATTGACATTTAATTAATAATCGAAGGAATTATATTTGCAATTGCAAGATACATAGTCATTCCGTAATATTAATAACCTCTCATAGAAACTATGCCTCCATATCTTAGTCTAAAATTAAAAATTACAGTAATCTCTACATATAATAAAACAAAGAGTCTGTGTGTGTGTGTGTCTTTCGTTCGCGTTGCGAGTAAGCTAATAGACCCAGGGCCACGAAATTTGGTACATAGGTGCATCTACACAAGAGCCAGTGCACCTCGAAGCGATTTTTTCGAAATTCGAATTAGAATTTTTTTTATTTTAAGTTTTGTGACCAAATCGCGTCATTTTGAGACATAATGGGCTACAGGAAAGCGAGATTTCACTCTATACATTTCATTTTTACATCGTCGTGAAGCGTAGACACTTAGCTATTTTACGAACTTAAAATAAATTTCGTATTTCAATAAATCGATTAAATACGAATTTATTTAGGAAGGTGAGCTTAACACCTTTTCAGCGGAATTTTTTTTAAAAAAACTTATTTTAAAAAATGTGCTGTTTATTTTCCTTTGATTTTTGGACACGTTGAACTTTAATCCTTTCGACTCCTTTTAAAAAAAGAATTTTGGAAAAATAATAATATTTTGTATTTTTTTAAAATTTTTTAAATGAAGCTTCCGAATACACTTCTCACATCTCAGATATTTTAAAATGTAGTTTTGGCAACAATTTTCCTTTCTTATTGTTGTTGATAGATTTTTGATGAAATTGCATCATTTTGAATAGTTTCATTCTTTTAAAAATTTCGGTTTGGCAACAATTTTTCATCGTATTTCTTATGTTACTGTTTTTAAGAGACTGAAAAGTTTAAGAAATTAAAAAGTTGTTTCTTTTTGCAACGGTAAATTGTTTAATTACTTTATTAGGATAATTAACATTTGTATCAAGGGATATTGCTTATTTCATTGTAATATTATGTTTTAATTATATATAATTTTAATTATAAAAAAGTTTTGCATGATATTTTTTAATCTGTTTAAGTTCTTAATCTGTTTATACCATTTGAGTTCTTAAGATTTTGCAAAGGGAAGTTGGTTAATTTATTTATTAGGATAAGTAATATTTGTATTAAGGGATACTGCATATTTCATTGTCATTTTTTATATATATAATACATTTTTATTGATTTCTTTTTTGATAAAGTTGTTCTGCAGAGTAAAATTCTGCGCGAAATGTTTTGTTTTTTGAGTTTCTTTCATGTTATTTTTTGCTTATTTCACTGTTTGTAAGATATTGAAAAGTTTTGCATGATTTTTTTGCATGAGCCAGTGCACCTCGAAGCGAGTTTTTCGAAATTCGAATTAGATTTTTTTTTTTTAATTTTATGTTTTCTGACGCAATCGCGTAATTTTAAGACATAATGGGCTTATAAGCAAAGCGAGATTTCACTCTATTGAACAGTTTAAGAAACTGAAAGATTGTTTCTTTTTGCAAAGGTAAATTGTTTAATTAATTTATATATCTATATTTAAAAGGACGAGTTTTTCTGTGTGTGTAGGTGTCTTTCGTTCGTACTGCGCGTAAGCCAATACACCCAGGCCTATGAAATCTGGTACACAGGATGCATCTAGACAAGAGCCAGAGCACATCGATGTTTCAAAATTCGAATGAGTTTTTTTTTATGAAATAGTATCAAATTGATGATTTTCTCTCATTATATGAACAACAATGGCACGCAGCCATTGTGTCTGATATCAGCACTATTGCCACCCGGAAAAAGGAGGGCGATAATTCTGTGCAGTTTTTAAATTCAATGTTTCTCTTGGATACTGGACGTTTGTCTAGAGAAGGCAGCAGGAAGTTGGTTAATTTATTTATTAGGATAATTAATATTTGTATTAAGGGATATTGCTTATTTTATTGTATGCTTTTTATATGTAATGCATTTTATTTGAATTTTTTTTTCTGTTGTTGTTTGTTTCTTTTTCGATAAAATTGTTCTGCAGAGTAAAATTCTGTGCAGTTTTCAAATTTAATGTTTGGTGTTCTCTTTAGGCGTTTTTCCAGTACACTTAAAAGCCAGACGAAGGCTGGCTGCGCAGCGGCTAGTAAATTTATAATCCATTATGCGACTTAAATTTTGAAAAGACGAGTAGAATAGGGCAGCAGGTTTTCCAAAATGCTGCCTCTGAATTTGCATATTTTTACCACTAAATTTTCTCACACAAACTGAATTTATTGCGCAACATAGCATTTAAATGAATTTAATTACTTTATAAGCACGCATTATCCGTAAAATTTTAAATAGTAATTAATTACGGGTTTTGTAAAGTGAAACCCCAAGCTTCACTGACGATAAGCTTTAAAAGTTTGACGATTTTATTGAATTAATTGAAAAATGTTCTTTTGTCTTACATTTATGCATAATTTTATTCTAATTAACTTCAAAGTATAGGTGCAAAATACGTTCCTGTTTTTTAACTAAGTGGGTTATTTTTTTCCCACTGAGAAGCATTTCATTTTTCTAATGCTATTTATTTATTTTTTGCTTAGAATTGGAACAGCTAGCTGATTTCTTATGCAAACAACATTGAGAAAATTAACTGTATGTAGACTAAACATTTTAGTTTACGACTGGGTATGAATGTACTTGAAAAAGGTAAATTAATTTTAATATTGTGTATTCAAATATATGTATATAAGATGCTCATAAAAAAGAGGAAAAAAATATAAAAAATAAGTCTTAATTATCTCAACTCTAAAATTCCAAGTAAAACGTTTCGCAAAACATAACGGAAAACTTAATCATCTTAATCATGAAATTCCATCTGAAACGTTAGGGATTTCCAACTAAAAAATTAGTTGTATGAACTGAATATAATAGTTAACGTACTTGAGTATTAAGGCAACCGCCTTGGCGCAGTTTGGCGGTTTTTCAGATGAAAATGTCAAAGTTACTTATCGGGTACCTGTTAGTAGTTTTAGCGACATTTTTAAAAAAGATTACCAAGTTTTCGATAGTGATTATAAATCAGCAAACATTATCAATATAGGCAAAGAAAGTATACTTTATCAATTTAAAATTCAAATTTTAATTATTTAATAAGGATTACGTGATACATTAAAAAATAAAACACATATTTCATTCTCAAAAACTTTCTGTAATTTTTTTAGCTATTTTCCATCAAGTGCTCAGGGTTGTTCTGACTTATAGAAATATCAGAAAATCGCTAAGAATCGACCCTGCGCAAACCTCGGTAACAGCGGCCATCTATCAAACACGTCTCTTCGTTACTCCCTTTCAGAAATTTTTGAAGCAAAGTTCTGTATTTCTGCAGGAGTTTTAGTGCAGTTTTTTCCATTGCTGGCAAATTCGACAACCCCATAATTTAAAATTAATGGAAAAAATATCACGTTTTGTTTATAAAAATCGTTCGAATTTGGAATACAACAAAAGGAAAACACGCGAAAATGGCAACGTTGTTTGACTGAATGATTGCTATGGGCATGGTTGCCTGAAGAATGGTGATTCGTATGGTTACCATAGTTTGGCACATTCTAAAAATTTGGCGACGTCTATTAAGGTGGTTGCGATAACATGATAGTCCAAAAGTCGCCAGCATTAAACTTTCAAATATATTGGAAACCCCAGAATGGATATCAATTGCAAACTGATTCAGTGAAAGAAAGCCTTATACTCTTGTAATTAATATATGGTTGGTGTTATCTTTAAAAACCGTTTGAAACCGTCTGTTGGTGCAAGAATAATTTTCGCGAATAATAATTTCATTTTAAATTTGTAACTGCCCCCCTTTTAGTTTTCGGGGCCCACCAGCGGCCGAGTGGTAAAGACGCTGAACACTGGTAGTTCGGTCCGAGGTTCGAATCCCGCGAACGGGCTGGCTGCATGGGCGTTTTCGTGGTTTTCCCCATGTGTAACGTGTATACGAGCCAGTTTCCCTTAGAAAGTCCTCCACGAAGGCATCCCTCCCTTTAGGCAGATAGCCCTCGTGTGCTTTGCCGTAATTGAATAACCTAACCTAACCTAACCTTTTAGTTTTCGTGAAAATATTTAAGTTCATAAATTTCTAACTTCATATTTCCAGCTATTTGTAATGTAGTAAATATTTTACTGATCTAACTTTTATTTTAATTTTCTACAAAGTTAAATTAATAAAAATAGTTAGATTTTTAAAACATTTTACAAACCCCTCAAGTTTTTAACATCAAGACAATTTCCACAGAATTTTATACAATGTTCTAAAATAATATATAATTGAAAATGCATGTAAAAAATGGATATCCAAGAAAAAAAGCCTGCAGCAATCTCTTTCGAACCTTCTGTGTGTTTAGAAGTAAATGATACACTATAATCTTTCAGACAATACATTTCGGAACATGTTAACGCTTTCAGTGTTCAAGATTTGTAAAGAAAAATAGTATACCACATGACTTAGGGCAATATACTCTTTGAAAGTCAAGGCTAAAATCACTTTTATTTCTTATTTTCTAAGCATCGTATAAAATATAAATGAAATACCCGATAGCAATTTTATCATCTGCCCAATATTTTTAGGAGCTACTGTAAAACATTTGTGGTGGATCAATATCCCGAAATCTAACAATTTTTGCAGGTAGGTTAGGATTATTTCAGAGATATTTATAATTCTTATGAATGATCTTGAAGACTTATAGTAATTTTATTAGCGTCTTGAATGTTTTTAGTTTGACACTTAAGAAAAAGCGTTTTATACAATCTGGATTTATTTATTACGTAAACTCTGTTGAAAGTAATCCATTGAGAAATGATGCAGTTTATAAGTAATTTTCTAAAGGTCTGTAACTGAGCTAGAGGTTCGAAAATACAAGTTAATTCTTCCTTATATTGAAGCTGACTTCGAATAGGAAGACTCTAAAAAAAGTTTTATTTTTTGGGCTCATAAACAAACATGCTAAATTTCCTATGAACATAACGTAACGATATTTTGTCATCAAGTCCTGCAATTTTTATCCCCCCCCAACCCGAACCAACTAAACTTTGTGTCAGCAGTGATAGTAGAAGTTTTCGAGATAGAGTAGAAATAGAAGAATCAAAAAGTAGTAAAAATTAGCGCGTGATGACAAAGATCACGTGACTCTTGTAACGTCAAGGATTCGTGAGCTCACATAATTTGTGATGTTATCATAAATTAAGTTTCCGTATGTCGTAAGTTACGAACCGTAATTGGATTCTTGGCGCGTTAATATATTTCCATTTTTTTTTTAATTTTGTTACTCAGATTTTTAATATTATTAATTGTACTAAGTATTTTCTATGTTAGTATATTAATATATTAGAATATTAATTGTATTAATATTATTTTATTAGGGCATTAATCTTGGTAACCCGTATGTTCAGGACATATTACATACTTAAAACAGCAAAGTTACTTTTGTATGTTTTTTAATTCATGTTAGCATATCCTTTTATTGTAACTTCAATTAATGTACTGTCATAATGCATAATTTAGTATATTAGTGTATCACGATATTGTGAACTATGTCATTTATGCAGTTAATATATTGTTTACTTTATTAGATATTATTAATTATTATTAAATATACTGTTCTGTTAGCGTATTCTCTTAATATAAATTCGGTGTATATTATATTAATGTAAATTCATTAGTGTTAATTTGTATTTCAAAATCAATAATATCGGTATATTCAAGTATTGCGAACTGTATAAGGTATATTTAAATATTCGAGTATAATGTATATTTGTATAACTCTGTAACATTTTCAATTGCTGTTATCTGCTTAACGGCCTTGGCAAATTTTTAAAATTTAGGTATACACAAATACACAAATATGGTCTGACCTAACGATCCTTTTTTAATTGGGGTTTAGCACAGGTGCAACCGATGAGGCCGGGCCGGCCGTCAAAATTTAGAAGCTTTAAAAATTCTCGTATTTACAGATGCACCAAAAGGAAAAATTAGGAATACCAAAAGCTTTATAATTTAAAGTAGATAATGGCAGTAGTAATTGGCAGTGGAAAATTTTACGGAATTTATGGAAGCACCGGGAAGCAGAATTAAGGACCCACAGGGATAGAAAATTTCCATTTTGACTGCTCTCGAATCCATTTGAACGATGATTTTGCATGACATATGTACACACGGAAATAATAAAAGACACTTTTTCCCAAAACGGATTGTAAAATGGATTAAAAAATGGATTCAGAAGAGGTTTTTTCGTGACATCTGTATTTATGTACGTACGTATATAGATATCTCGCGTAACTGAATAACGAGTAGAATCAGAACGTTGAAATTTTGTATATGGGATTGCTATAACATGTAGTTGTGCACCTCCCTTTTTGGTTGCAATCGACCACACTAAAAGTATGACTTTTGCTAGTTTTATTTTGTAAGGAAATTTAATTTCGATTAATACCGTTTGGAGTCTCAATAGTTTAGTCAGACAAAACGTTTGCATGATCTTAGTTGATCAACTTGGTTTACCGCTTCAAACACTTTTCCCTTGATAAGTTCTGTTTGAAGCTTTGAATAAAGAAGATTAACATTTGTATTTTTTGTACACATTTTTCACTTTCTCTGTAATATGGATAGGTTTATATAATCAAAGTTATTTCAATTTGCTCTATCACTCATATTACATAGTGTTTCAGGAATTTTGATAGGCTACTACAAATGGTTTTTTACGACTTTTACTAGGTTTTAAACTTTCTTTATATATATATATATATATATGTTGCTACTAAGCCTAACGAATCTGCCATTTGCTAACAGTTGAACTCTTAGTAGAACAGTGAATTAGGTCAGTTTCGACACCAACTTCAGCGTCTTTTTGCCGAGTGAGACCAAACGTTAACTTTAAGATTTATGCAAGGAAAATTTTGTCTTCTCGTCCGTTTGTTTTTGCGTAGAAACTGTAATTTTAATTGTAAAAAAAATTGAAACCGTTTCTAACTGTATTTAGTGTTTTATGTTTTTTTGCATTTTACAATTTTTTATTGAAGACGTTTTGAGTTTTTATGTATATTTGCCTTGCCGTAAAATGAGAACTGAATTGATTCAACGAGAAATAGTACATATCTAATGAAATTCGCGGGCATAAAATTAAATGAACTGCAAGAAAGCGTGTGTATAATTTAATAGGTCGTTAAAAGAAGTCATGTGGTCGCAATATCAGATATTTTAAATCTCCATTTCTTTTTAGATAGTTTTTAGTTCATTCAGGTTGTTATTTTTCAGCGAATTCTTGTTCATATTTATTGTTAGATGTTTTCTCACATTTTGCTAACATTGTTGAAGTAATTTTTGAAGTGGTAGTTTATTTATTTATATTTTTAAGTGCCTTAAGTCCATACTTACATAGTTTGCAATAAGTTTTTGTCTTATGTATTTTCATTCTTTCTATTCAATTTCCAAGAATCTGAAATGTGCTTCTGTATTTCTTCAAGTTACTTTTTAAGTTACATACATATATAACATATATACATACTACAGCATCTATAACTTAACGCAATAAAGAAACACAGCAGCTATAACCTGACTTAACTTTGGATTCTTATTCACAGATCATCAAACTATTAAACAAAGCGGTCAGTCAAACACATAGAAACACCGGCGATTAATCTTGAAACCTAAGTGCACATTTGCTCATCGGCTGCGGTAGCAGCACTTGGCTATGTTGCTCGTGGGCTATGTGGTCTGTTGATAACTTTTATTTAAACCTAGATCAATTATTACTCTTTATCATAAATTAATTTAAATAGATATACTATATTACCATATATACATTTTACGAAGCAAGCAGAAGGAAATGATGGAGTAGTACACCTAAATTTTAATGGCACAGGTTTGGCAAAAGTAAGGAAAAAAAATCGCACTATCTGTCAACACTGTGTCTGAGAAGTCTATGTGTTAATACTTTGTCTCTTTTGGGATAGACCAAAATAGCCCTATCTCAAAAGAGCCTTGTCGATTTTATTCCCAATTCAGCCGAACTGAAAATACCTTTTGGAAATAGCATCGTTTCCATATTAGCCTTAATCCACCCCCTCGTATAAATATAAAGGAAGGTGAGTTTTATGATATTTTATCCTCCATTCATAGCACCAAAAATCTCACGAAGTTCCCATTAGACTATTTTCACATTTGACTTTGCTTAAAGACTAATTTCTAGTAGCAGTTGTTTCCTCTTCTTTTTTCTTTTGTTAACTTGCAGCACTGTACTGTACTGGTTACGTTAACTGTTCTTTCAACAAGGTCTTAGAAAAATGGAATATATTGAAACTCAGAAAGGCTAAAAACCCGTAACTTATAATGGCTGGTCTTCTAGATTCAGACATGCATCTAAAAGTGGAAACAGGCATTGAATTTGCCGATCTAGCAATTACAGTGAAAGTATTCTAACAATTTCAGAGGATAAAATCGCTGACCAGTAAAGTTATGTATGCACAAGAAAAAAATAAAAAAAAGAAAATCTGAAAGGTTTCAGATTTTGAATTACGTCCAAAGGGGCGTTTTTTCAACATTTTTTGTGTCACCTTTACTTATTAAGTATCATGTTCTTCGCAGTTAAACCATAAAATTCAGTTAAAGAATAATATCGCAAAATAGTTTTAAGCTGAGCATATCTTTAGAATTTCCTACACACAGTCTCACGCGCTGGAGATAAAAATGTTTTTCTGTACAAGGTTGCCATGGCTCGCTTTGAAATCCTGGAGTTTGTTAATCAAAAATTCCTTAAAGTTTTACAAAATATGAAATCGATAGTAAAACAAATTTCCAAATTTCAAATCTGGGCTTCCAGATGCCCATATTCGCAGCAGGATTACGTCATTCAACATTCGATGGCTATAGGTACAGTCGTTTTATTATAATGCGAGAAACATACATACATTTATGCACATTCTTCATTATTTAATTTCTTTAAATATAATACAAGGCTGCAATATTTGGTGGCAACAGTTTGAAAAGTGACCCGACATTTAACGTTTCCGACGCAAAATCGCAAAACGAAAACAATAGTCCTTCAGGGACAAAACCCCTTCGGACTAAAAACATAAAATGAGCTAGTTGCTTTAGAAGATGTCGGGAAGTATTAGCAGCCATTCCGACAGTGCGAAAAATGAAGTTAAAAGCTTCCAATAAAACGCAAAATAAAACTAACACCAAAAGTTTTATGCAATATTGTTTTCATACATAAACGCTATCCCAACAAGATAAATCATGATAAAAATGTGTTGCACCGTTGAAAGAACTAACTTTACGTTCTCTTATTTATAGAAGAAAGTGTAAAAACACAGACTGTATTAAAAATAAAAATAGCGGATCCTTCCCGATCAGGCTCATTTGAGAATAAAATTACTGAAACCTCTTTTAAGGTTCAAATGGGAAGAAAACTGTTAAGCTGTTTTGGGAACAGACTCAATCGGCGCTAAGTCTTCTGAGAAATATGATATTTATTTTAAGTGGCTAGCATGCCAGATTAGTTTACTCCCTCAAATCATTCATATATTTCAGTGAAATCTTTCAAAGACTTCCCCCTATGATTTCAGTGATGTTCGTCTTCCAAGAAGACTTCTGGCAAGCAGCACTCGTGTGCTGATTAACTGATTAAACAATTTTAATCAATTGTTAATTAAACTAATAATTGATTAAAATTGATTATTGATAACTGATTATAAAAATAAAATAAACATGTCATTATCTAAAAATATACAGTCAACACTAGCAATTATTGCCTTCCTTGAATTTTACAACAATACAAATCTATTCCTAACTTGAGCTGACAAAGTTATAAATGTTTTAAAATAGGAAATTATCAAAAGGAGTTAATCATAATTGTTCATGGAGATGCACAATTGTTTTCCTATAAAATGAACTTAAACTTTTCATTGTATAGTACATCGACTGTTAAGTGTTTTAAATCAGTTGGCCACTTGAACACAAATGAATGACAAGAGAAAGAATCGTCAGCTAATTTCCCAACTCATTCCGGAACTTTAGTTCGCATAATTACAATAATGAAATCGCGGGAACTTGCATTTCCAGCTTCCATCGGTTCTCACTTGATCTTCACCGATGACTGCTGGCGCATAACACTGGAAGTGCATGAATGGTGACGTCATTTCCGCCACATGATGTCATCGCGCGCAATCCGTCGGAGTGAGCGATTTTCCTATTTGCATTCCCGCCTCGTAGAGCTGAAGGAAACCATTACAGCTATGACACTTTGCGGCCGATATTTTTTTTCCCCTTTCTCCCTTTACTTCTCTTTCAACTCTTTATGCGTTTATTTCTTATTCTCTTTTTATGGTGCCGTCATCTTTTAAAGATTCGCTCGTCAAGAGTTGGGGGTCACAGTTAGCTGACTTTTAAACGCGTTTGGGCGCGCCGGTTAAAGAAGATTTGATGAAAACAAAAGGACACGAAACTTCCTAGAAATTGCGCGTTGAAGGTTTGTTGAATCCTGATAAAGATTTATTTATATTATTTTAGGAAAGTGTTATGACGATCGTGGAAATAAAAATAAAATTTGTTGAAGGAGATACATTGATGCACAAGTTAAACAGGAAAGTATATGTTTATTGTAACTTTGTAAGAAGAATGATAAAAATTTCATTTAAAGTTTAGAACAGGAGTCCACAACATTTTGTCCCTAAGAGCACATTCTGGAATATATGTTGGACGGCGGGCACCATTTACTTCGTCAAGGTGAATTTATAGTTGGATAGATTTAATAATACATGCACATAAAAAGAGATCGGTCGCATTTCGCTTTGTGCAGGTATCTGTGTTGGATGCAATTTCTGTTTCATTACAAATGAGAAAACTTTCACAAAGAATTTTATTGAAAACTAAAACATTTTTACTGTGATTGCACAGCGGCGGGTACGCGTTAAACGGTCGGCAGGCGTTGTGGTTGGGAACCCCTGGTTTAGAGGAAGTATGGTAATGTATATTGAAAAAATTCGATTGCTACCACTAATTGGATTCATTTCGTTTGTAGAAAAGTGCAGTAAACTCATCTCTCTGCTTATGAGAATGTTAGGTCACTTGAATACGGCAAAGCAAGTGAATGCTATTTGCCTAAGGTGAACAATGTCTTCGAGAAGGATCTTCTATAGAAAACTGCCTCATATTCATTTTATACATAGGGAATATAAAAAAAAAACTAACCATGCAGCCAACCCATTCGCCTGGGTTCGAACCCGCTGAATATCGAAAGTTCCATATTCAGCAGTCTTAAACACTCGGCCATTGGGAGGGCTCTGTCTGTGAGAAGAAGAGCTTTCGTGAAGAACTTTACAAGAGGAACCTAGCTCATATTCATGTAACGCATGGGAAACCATGAAAACTTTCTTACAGTTACCCCATTCGCCGGAGATGGAACCCAGGATAAATTACCCGTGAAACGTAATCTTAGTGTCCTGGCCGTTGACAAACGGATATCTCTCTCTATTTTTTTAAAAACAAAAACTAATTATATTATAGAAAAATGAGCTCTAACAGTTTTCATTTGCATAAATGCATATATTTGGCTTTAGGCGGCGTTTAAATATTTAGTATGAAAAATTTTTAATGCTTCAGATAAACAGATGATTTACCAAATTCTCTAAAACATCTCTTTTTCATTTCAAATTGTTGGATTATTATTATTTTAATTAACAAGATACTTATAATTTCAGCCTTTACTATTACTTCTCCTTTGTCCAAAAATGTAAATTTGTTAGAGAGTAATTTAGTTGAGGATTTCGGATTGTAAGACAGACCGTGTTTCTGTCTCTCCAGCCCACTTTACTAGGTTTCGCCAGTTCTGATAAGAGTAATTCTTCGGCGTTATTGCTTCCGACATTTAATTATTACGCCTGTGAGAAATTCTGAGCCAACTTAGATTTTAAAGTCAATTGTAAAGTCTTTGACCACTAGGTTTAATTTTAAATGTGAATTTGACTGTTACTTTTAGTCGCATCTCAACAAGTACTGGTTGATATTGTCAAGCACAAGAGGTTCCTTTATGTACAAGTTCGCTTTTAATGAAACAGTCGTTTTAACCCTTTCGCGCCGCCTGTCACGTATACGTAGGTGCCATCAAGAAACACACTCATTTCTCGGCCGACACGCTGGCGTACCAAAGCGTTTTCTCGTTCATCCTCGGCCGTCACATACTTGTGCCAGTCTCCTGGAACGTTTCAAGAACTATAACTTTTGGCATAAGATGCCATTGTATATCCATATGGTTTCAGACACATGTAGATTTGACCTTCTACTCAAAATGAGAGTAGCACGACTCATACAATATGACTCAGATGATATGAGCAACCATATGACTCATAGTCCGTATGGTTTCAGATACATGTAGATGTCCGTTTAAATACTCTGCAGAACATTATTAAACAAAGAACTGATATTTCGGTAATTTCATGGATTTAGTCTTAGAACAGACACTCGCGAATGAGACTGCCGGCCTCAGAGATAAGCGCGCGTTTGCGCTTCCCGTCGCGAAAGGGGTTAAACGTTTTCAAGACTCTTTGTTACTTAAGTCACAACGGTAATTCGCTTTAAGTCTGCTAAGAGTTTGATATTAATTTTGTGTCACCAAAGACGCTCAAACCCTATCAAGTGAATAGAAATGGCACGTTATGGTCTGATACGGCAGGTTATTTAGATTTAAGGTTATAACAAAGAATTCGAGTACTGTCCGCATAAAGGAAGGGATTCCTTTGTTGAGGGCGGTTTAAAAAAACTGGCTCGTATTCGCTTTGTACACGGGGAAAACCAAGATTTCTATTCTACTTTGTATAAGGCAGGCCTCGGAAAATTATAATCCGCAACCTACATTCATAACTTCCAGCGATCCATTTGAGTTTCGAAAGCGAAGTTTAATATATAACAAAAATAGGAAACAAACACGTAAGGGATATATAAAAAGTTAACTGAAAATAAAAGATCAAAAACAGAAAAAGAAAAAGAAAAATCCGAAAGGGCTCAGATTTTAACGGTCACCCAAAAGGGTTTGCTAACGTTTTTCTACGCTCTAGGTCAGCTCGCAGTCTACCAGTCCGCTGTTGCAATCTCTCCTGCTACCCCATCTCTTTTTGTTTTTTTTTAAGTTTTATTATTAAGCATCATTTTCTTCGCAGATAACGCTATATACATTTCAACAACAAATGACAGAAATTTTAAAAGCAGCATGTGTTAAAATTCCTGATGAAGTGTTAAGTGCGTTTTTATACGTTTTTCTATTTTTTTCTGTCTTTTCTGAGTCTATAATATCAATGTTCAGTTTTCTTAATAAGATGGCTTACAAAACATTTTTTGTCTATTTATCATTAACGTTTTGTGCGCTAAATTTATTAATTAAATATCATGCTCTTCGCACTTGCGTTATATAAAATTATGTTGAATAACAAAATCACAAAATGTTTAAAACAGCATATCTTCAGAATTTCCGATACATAGTCTCGCACGCTTGTAGATAACAATATTTTAATCCACACAGTGTTTCCCTTGCTTGTTTTTAAATCGTAGAATTCGTTAAAAATTCATTTTAAGTTTTACAAACTACGAAATATAAAATTCGAGATTGAAAATTTGAGCTTCCAGGTGCACATTTTGGGTGGAGGACTACGTTATTCAAAATTTGATAGCCTTAGGTACCCTAGGTACCTCTTTTTCAGAATGCCAGAAACATACACACATTTATGCAGATTCTCTTATTTAATTTCTTTAAAAATAAAAAAATGGCGATAATGTTTCGTGGTACCAAATTGAAAAGTGATTCAAACACTTAACGTCATACGCCGCCAAATAATTTCGAGACTAAAATCTTATTCGACCTAAGGCCCTTCTGGACTAGTAATAACATTTTTTGAAGCTGAAGTAAAAAACATGTATTTTTTAATGCAAATTGTAACATAATTTCAAGAAGAAATCGATGAGTTTGGCAACGCCGATCCATAATTCATAATATCAAAAAATTTGCTTTGTCATTTGTATGTTTGACGCATTTGTGTTAAGACATAAATGCGAGCAAATATTTTCACACGTAAATTATGCTTTAAGTAATAACAGAAGCAGCTTAAACAACCAAAAATTCAAATGCTTACATTCGTCTTAAGACAGCTAACAGCTCTTAAGACAGCTAACTATTAGCCAGACTTGACTAAAGTAAGGTCACAAGCTCATAACCAGGGAAACCATTGATTTCGAAGAGAAAAATAAAGTTCATTAGCATGTTTTTTTATAATAAATATAATCATAATTTTAATTTTTATGCTTTGAAACATATTGTGATTATTTTCTCAGTAAAATTTGTCCTATTATTCACAGAAAAAAACTATTTTAAAACCAAAATATCACTGACTCGAAACGTCTTCTTTTTCGTTTTCGAGACGTTTTTGTTTCGTCTCTTATGCACATATATTTTGGCTGATTTTGACTCGAAATCAACAAAGGTTGCCAAGGCCTGTTATAAGGCTTGTTCTTGTATGACGTCAGTGATTCCTAGTCTGCTAAAAAGCACTCCTACTCCCTTTGTGTCTTCGTTTCTCACATTTTTGTAACTAAGTGATGTCAGCGTTGGGAAGAACCTAATCTCGCTTGTCTGCTAAACTTTGGAAAACTAGAAAAAACTGCTCCCGCAGTCAGCCGTTTGAACTCAGAAGGCTCAGGTGTTATTCACAATATTATCAGTCTCCTGGGCTTGTGACCGCATCCTGTACATATCTCGTTGATTTTTTGGCATATCTTTCCTTGCATAACATATTAATTTTGCATGGATGAGATAAGTCTCTGCTTATATGAGTCTCTCGCATATAAGTTAGTCGAGAACAATGTCTTCCGATGGTGATAAGGCAATTATTGGATGCTGTGACTGCTGGATCGGATGTAGTGGCGTGCTGCAGTATAGGTCATCTGGAGTAATGAGCCGAAGCTTGTCTGGCGAATGAGTCTCATAGTCAGCGGGTGGAAACAGTATTTAGCGGTTTTAACGCTTGCTCGCTGGTAGGTCTGTGAAACAAAAGAAAAATTAAAAGCTGGGCGCAATGTTATTCACAGATTTGGAGTATTGCTTCCTCAGTTACGTTAATCTTTTGAATGCAGGAATGATTTGCTTGTTCAAGAAAAGCAATCGAGGACGAAGATGTTCTACCAGAAAAATTATTGTTACTAGTTCACTTGTACATAGCAATTCGATAAGGTTGGGCCACAGAAGATGTCAAGTACAGCAGACATCACTGAAATACTCTTAACGAATGACTTTAAGTATGCTACAGCTTTCATCATGACGTCTCACGAGATGTATAGAAGAAAGAATATGACACAGCTATATCGACTCTTCGGGGGCAAGATAATAGTGCTGAACAAAATTCACTGTCAACGTTTATACTGGCCTTCATGTATTTACTGATGAGTCTCTGAATGTCTGCCACATTCAGACACAATTCTCGATCATTATTCGAAGTCGTAGGCTGAACAGAAGGAATGATAATGCCTTTTCTCAGACAGCAACTGCAGTCAAACAGTACCCAGAAATTTAAGATATCCAGAGAATGCACTGGTTATTCGAGCATTAGACTTCAATCTACTTGAGCTCTTAATGACACCACTTTGGAAGATAAGTAGGTCAGTCTTCGCACCAAGATAATTAAATGAGCTGGAAAGGGGTAAGTGTAAATGTTCATTGCTGTCATCTGAAATGCCTCACAACCTAATTGAAAACATGGAAAAGAGACGCAGCCAACCATCTAAAAAGAGGATGTGCGTTCGAAGCATGAGAAGAGGTCGAAGGAGAAACATGGAAGGAAAATATGCAAGAAGCATTGACACTGTACATTTATCACTGTGTTTTCGGCAAACAACCGCAAGTAAAATAGAAGTTTGAGAAAGACCAAAGGGACAAAAAATACGAGTTCAAGTAAATACTAAGTAATAAAAAATATTATTAAACAAAGAAAGAAAGAAAAATGTGCGCAATGTACCTAAGCAAGTTGTAAATCAAGAAAATATGAAATTCGCGAAATAAAGCAAAGTAAATATATTAATGATGCATAAAAGCTAAGAGAAGAAAAAGATAAAATATATCCAATGTTTATAATTCTTAAAAGACCTTGTAACATACCATCTTTTATTTAATTTGTTGTTATTAATATTTATTGCTAAAACAGCTTTTATAATTTCCGTACCATTTTTCTTTAAAAATCTTACGATTCTTCAAAAGCACAAAATAAACAATGTCTATCAAATAAATTATTTCAAGTCCAGACAAATGGTTTTATGCTTTTTTTTTTTTTTGCTTTTCTCAAAAGTTCACTTCAAAATTCTTAAGTTTTGGAGACCGCTTTAACCTAGGATACAGGTATGGCAGTGTATTGAGCCTGCAGAGACCTTAGGGGTTTTTTGAAGAGAAAAAAGAGTAATACCCTCGCTGGAACTCGAACCACAGAGCTCTCGAACATCCACTACACCACGAAGACATGCGAAGAAGGCGGGATAAATACCTTATAAGCTAAACTAAAAACTTAAAAAAACTAGAAAAAACTGCCCCCGCAGCCAGACGTTTGAACTCAGAAAAAAACTCTGTTTATTAGAGTTTTTTCATATTGATTTAAGCCGTGGTTTGACTATGGAGAAGAAATATACAAAAATATAAGCAGAAAATATTATACCATTGCCAAGCTCAAATTTTAAGGAATCTTCAGATGCTGAATCATGTCGCACATGACACAAATTTGTTTTGTGTAATATATGACCTGATTAATAGTTAATTAATACTTTTTTAAATTTCGTAACTTAATCTAGAATATTTAATCCAAAGAATGAAAGATAAGACTATATAAATAAGGTAAAAAAGAATAAACAAATAACTTACAACAAAGGTTAAGTCGATAAAAATATGCAGAAAATCTAAAAATACAAATATCAGCTTAAAAACATATTTCAGCTAAAACATCAAATAAAAATTTCAGCTAAAACATCAAATAACTTAAAAACATTTAATAAAAGGCCAAAAAAACATTAATAGAATCATTTAACAAAAGAAAAGTTCACAAAATCCAGAAACTCACGTATAGCAAAATTAAAAGCTCCCAAATAATTCAATCATATAAAATAAAGTGATTTGTTTGGCTTTACCATTTTCATTAGGGAAGTAGAAAGAACAGCCAGTTTCAATCAATCGACTAGATCTAGTTTTTAAAGGGAAGGAAGTATTAGAAAAAAGAATAGAATAAAAAAAAACCTTTAATAATTTAACAAGACAAACTATTTTATCACTGTGTTTTCAGCAACAACCGCACGTAAAACAGAAGTTTAAGAAAGTCCAAAGGGACAAAAAATAAAAGTTCAAGTAAATGCTAAGTAATAAAAATTATTAAAAGACAGAGAAAGAAAGAAAGAAAAATGTGTGCAGTGTACCTAAGCAAGTTGTAAATCAAGAAAATATGAAATTCGCGAAATACAGCAATGTAAATATATTAATGATACATAAAAGCTAAGGGAAGAAAAAAGATAAAATATTTCCAATGTTTATAAAATTCTTAAAAGACCTTGTAACATACCCTCTTTTATTTAATTTAGTGTGTTTTCTTCATTTTATATATCTTTTTCCACGTCGGACACTTGATTTTTGCTTTTCTTGTTGCTTGGCATTTTTAGAGTTTTTTTTAGAGCTCACTCTTTTCTTTGCTAATAGTTAGACATTAATACATTTTATACTGTTCTTTTTATTTTCCTTCAGAGAGTACTAAAGCTTAATTATATGTGTAATGTATTCAAATATATATGTGCGTGTGTGATTGTTTAGACGTCGATGTATAAAGAAAATGGCAGCCGTCAAGGCCGGTTGAATGTTTATTTTATTTTTTGCAAAATAATGCTTTTATTGTAGACGAAAGTTTCTGATAAAGGACACATATAAATAGGCTGTAAGTGCATCCATTCTTTATTGTAGAAATTTTAAGATATATTTTTAATGTCTGTAGAAAGAAAACGCAGCAGTAGAGAGTTAAGTTTGCAGGTGACTGACACTAAGAAGGAAATGCGATGCGTCTCTAAAATGAAAACCCGTTCAGAGTAAATCAGTTTGCCAAAATTTAAAATTACTATTGGATGAAGCTTTATGTATCCCTATGACATTAGTATTGTGTAAAAATCATGTGAGAAGGATTAATTTTGAAATGGCTGATTTTAGAGCGATTTATTATAAGATATATAAGATATTTCTCCCGCCTTCTTCGCATGCCTTCGTGGTGTAATCATCAGCACGCTCGGCGCGCATTCGAGAGGTCCTTGGTTCGATTCTCGGCATTTCTCATTTATTCCTGTACTCCTGCTTCAAAATACCTAATGTCTCTACAGTGGCGCCCGAACTAAAAAGGTGGTGGATGATGATTCTCCACCAACAGGATTTGGCGATTGGGAATCCTAATCCCCAGTCGCCCTTTAAAAGGGCAAATATATAAGGCATTTCTCCAGCCTTCTTCGCATGCCTTTGTGGTGTAACGATCAGCACGTTCGACGCGTAGTCGAGAGATCAGTGGTTCTAATCCCGGCGAGGTCATTGCTCATTTATCACGTTTCCCGCATCAAAATAATCTATTGTCTCTACAGATACAGTTTTTATGTATATATATATACTTGTATATATCCTACTGCCCATAAGCCTTGGCAATTAAATGGAAATTTGCATTATTATTGTTTTACATTTATTTATACAACTGTAAGCATGTTTTCCAGGTAATGAAGGAAAGCTGGAAATATAGAAATATTAGGTAAATAGTAATCCTGTGAAATGCGTATGTCAGATTGAATCCGCATTAATGAAAAACAAAAATTGCCATCCAAGGCAATTTTAAATTTCTTTTAACATTTTGAAGGCTGATAGAAAGAATTAAAATTTGATATTTCGCCCAGAATATTGATTGCACTACTAAGTTATGAACGGTCTAAATTCTATTATGTAAATTCAACTGTCGTGAATTACTGTATGATGCAAAAAATTCTCCAGTGACACTGACTACAACAAAAGGTAGATTCTAAGATAGCCGACAAAATTTTTAAGGCTACGAAATTGCTAAAGAAGTATGTGTACTCTTAGCATAACAACAGGGGAGAGAGGAGGGAGGATTGTTCGACGAAAAAGCTCATTTTTTCCAAATGCATAAAGATTCGCAAAAAGAGACAATTTTAGCAATAAGATAAAATAGTTTTCTATTTTTAGAGAAAACTTGTTTTTATTATAAGTTTTCTATTATTAAAGGAAATGGGCTTTCTCTAATAGTAATTATTATTATTTTTATTATTATCAAATTAATTTTAGAAAGATTTATTAAATATTAATTTTATTTCAATCAAAATTCATTACTTTACATAGACATTTATTCATTACTTTACATAGACACTCAAAAGCAAACCTGCAAAACTGGAAATGTCAGTTTATAGTTTAATACAGCGTTTCGCAAACGTTTTTCAAGTAGTGACCCGTTTTATAAATTAAAATGCTCTGTGGATTACCCTAGTCTTAACCCCTCCAAAAAGTAGTTTTTAATTTACAGTATGTTAAAACAAGTATAGTTATATTTTTAAAACACAATTTATTAAAATTCATTTAATCTTAAGTTGATATTAAGTAATTCAGTTAGTAGAAGAAAAGTTACATTTGTTTTTAATAATTCAATACTATTAGGTTTTGGATAATCTTTGCTTTATTAACTAAAAATTAAATAAATGTTGGTTACTCACATTAATGAGACAAATTAGTCTGCCCATTTTTGAACAGCAATTATATGTTTGGATATAATTGCTGGTTGGATATTTAGGTACCCTAAGAAGCACCACAGTCATTAAATCCTTCTTTCGTTGCCAAGGCTAGAGTGGGAAGTCCATACGTAGGGCAACCGTAATAAATTTATGAAGTATCACTGTTCTGTGTAATTTTCATACTCTCAGATTTTCATCTATAATGTGGCATGTGCAGTTAATATGAATTTTTTTTTTTTTTTTTTTTTATGGAAATCTCAGAGAACCACGAAGGTAGGTGGTTTCGAAGACCACAGATTGGGAAAGGCTGGTTCCAGCACATCAAAGAAGAAATCACCTTAAAGACGTTTAAATTTGCTTAAATATACTAATTTTAAAATATGAAGCAAATATACAAATATTTCACTTTTTTTCTTAAATAAAAATAGCACCGCTTGCTAATTTACGCAATATAAATATTTGCTCCGTAATAAACCTAAAATTCAATTCCAAAACGAAAATTTAGTTCTTTAAGTTTCTTTTGTTTCTATATTTCCTTTTTAATTTAGATTCATAAATGTAAAAATACACTGTCAAAACACTTTTATAAGATTAAAAAAAATAAGCAAGTAAAACAGCAAGATTAAAAAAAATAAGTTGCACAGTTTTAATTAATTACATTAGCAAGTAAAACAAAACAATTTTTTATTTTTTAGCGCATTAGGACTGGTAAAAATACGAGATTTTAAATAAAAATTATCAAACACGTGGTTGTTGAGTTTTGTAATCAAAAATTCGTTAAAGTTTAAAAATATAAAGCAGATAATAAAACATATTCGAAATTCAAGATTCGGGCTTCCAGGTGCCCATATTCGGGTGGAGAACTACGTTATTCAAAATTGGATGGCTCTAGGTAGGGTTGTTTTTCCTCACAGAGCAAGAAATATACATACATTTATGCAGACTCTTCATTATTTAATTTCTTTAAATATAATACAGGGCGATAATATTTGGTGGCAACAATTTGAAAAATGATTCGACGCAAAATGCCGTTTCGAGACTAATAGAGCTTCTGAGTTAACGCCCATTTGGGCTAATACGAATATATATTGAGAGAGGTTCTACAAAAATTTAGCACAATCATAATTAACGGCCATTTGGCCTAATAAGAATATATATTGAGAGAAGCTCTACAAAAATTTACTACAATCATAAGATTTTATCTTGGATAAAGAAATGTCATGCGCAAGGGGTATTTATTTTTTCAACTAATCATGATATGTTAAAATTTATTTTATTTATGATACTGATGTTATAAAAGAACATTTATTGCAAATTATTGTTAAGAAGCCTAACTAAAAAGGCATTTTATTTGCTTAGCTTACTCTGCATTGAGCAATGCAATTTAAAAATGTTAAATGTAAAATAAATAAAATATTTTATGCATCTTCAACTGGCAACAGAATCTATTTGTCACGGGCAGGATTTTGTTACAAAACAAAAACAATAAGCATTTCTAAAAGGTTTTTCTTCGAGATGTTTAACAACCTTTTTCGTGAACAAAACAAAGCCAAATGCTTATTTTGTGCTAAGCAAGATGTTACAGACCTCTAAATGTAAAAGAGAATGTCTAATAAAATTTACATTCAAGCAGCATAATGGCAATAATGAAATTCCTAACACTACACTACTAAAGTATTTAAATTATGAATGAACACTGATGATCGTCTATTGTAACGCAAGAACCAAAAATAATTTTTAAGCTCAATAGAAATTTTGAATTAAGATTTGATTATATTCAACCAGGAAGGGGGGATTTATAGAAATAAGGGTCATAACAATAGAAAAGAATGAAAGAAAATATACAATGGGAAATCTATGCAAATAAAAAGCCCTTGAAATGTCTAGTTCGTGACTTCTTCTACTAACACATTTTCAGCGAAGACATCTGTGCTAGTGGGATATATCTATTTCATTTGCCGTGAAGGAAATGAAAAGAGCAGCACAAAATTTATTGGTAATTCTGATACTATCTGTGGACTAAATATAATTAGATCTTAAGGTGCAATGACTTCATTTTTATGATGTCACGCTGGTTTGAGCACCAATTAATGTAAATATATGAAACTGCTCGCAAGACACAATGACAACAGTTTTACTTTACATTAATAGTAAACTTTTCAAAATCCAAATTATGCACACGAAGAATACAGATAGCTTTAAAAATATTTTTAAAAATGATTAGACAAAAATAATTTTCTGTTTAATACTGAGAAGTAGATTTCAGGAGAAACGACAGATTTATTTATATAACATTTTCAGGCTATGCATAGCATACGTATATTTAAATAAATAGGCATATGCTAATCATTGAGTCTTCGTTGCAAATAAGCTGCATTCCTTCCATATGTTAGAGGCAAGAATATGTGCAAAATTTGTGAAGAATTTTGAGAGGATTTGATTAGGGAATGAATCCATTTTTAAATTTCATTATCAACTGACATTCACAACATAAAAATAACAAGTCTTGGGATCAGTTACAAAACAAAGCTTATCCTTTAAAGTAAAAATTTATTGTGAATTCCATAATTATTCCCTTTATTTTTGAAATCAGTTTTGCTAAAAATATTTTCGACAAATTTTTCACATAAAGTTGTAAAAAAAAGTTTCCTATCTTAGCTGTAAATTGTAATCTACATGACCCATATAAAAATGATAATTTATATTTCCATAGAATTTTCGGAGATTGATCTACAGTAGCTGTCAACACGTACACTAGTGGTGACTTTGATGAGGATTGGCGTCTTTCTTTTTCATTTTAGTCTAAAATTCTACCTAAATTTATTATACTACAGCGTACATACACTGCTTACTAGTATGAGACGGCGACTTGCAGCCTGTAAATTAATAGTGATCAACCTTGGCAGCATTGGTGTACTTCATTTCCTTTTAATCTACCTAAATTAACCGTTACAAAAACAAATCCGTCTAAATTTACTATACCATAGCATATATATGGTTCATCGCTTACTGCCGTGATACGGTGACTGTCATCTGGCAAGTTAATGATGATCAACAGCCTTGAAGTACTCTGGTGTGCTTAAGTTTCCTTATAAGTTAAAAATTTACTTAAACTTACTGTACCACAGTATATAGGTGACTGTTTTGTTTACTGGGCCGGGCACCCTATAAATTAATGGTGACCAACAGCTTTCATGGGCATCGCCATGCTCCTTTTCATTTTAATTAAAAAATCTACATAAATTTCTACATAGAATACAAATGATTCACTGGTTACGAGCGTGGGACGGTAGCCATCAACCTTAGGTCACTGTGACCAACGATTTTCACGGGCAACGGTGATCAACAGCCTTGTCCAGTACAGGAGTGCTTAATTTTAATATCTAGTTAAATGCATTGCATTGCTTCGCACTTGTGACCTGTGGCTTACTTCAAAGTTATCCGTAAGTCATCGGTGAACAACAGCCTTGCAAAACCATAGTACACTTTAGCTTAATTTTAATTAAAATGGTAACTTATTGCATGCCCTATACTAATGACCTATTTGTTGATCATAAGTGACTGAAATCTGTAAATAAACACTCATCAGTGCTTTTGAAGATTACCGACGGCTTAAATTTATTTTCATTATCTAATTATATGATGCACAAAATGCACAAAATTCATAACATAGTTAGTCTGCCTGATTGCTGTGAAAATCGGTAGAATTTTATTCAAAATCTAAGCCAAACTACGGTTGCTTTTACGCCTACTTTTAAATTCCCCTTTGGCCTGTTTCTCTTCCTTATAATCCAACTGATAGGTTATACTAATATATGCATAATTATTTTAATTTATAAAAGATACTTCTGAGGAATTTGTGAAAGATGATCTATATATCTAGTATAAAATCGTTTAAATTTTCAATAAGTTTTCTTTCTTTTAATAAGCAACACATTGCATCAGAATACGTCTAAAAATAAATTTTTGAAACTGCAGTGATAATTTAATATACCATACATAATATAACTATAAATAAATGAACTATGCTATGCAATCTCTGAAAGACTTCAGGATTTCAATTAATGAGATTCCATTAATGGCTAGTTCAAATTCTAGACAAGATTTCTAAATAGCCATAAATATATTAACGTTAATGAACAAAGCTTATAGGATTATGCTGAGGGAATTAATACGTCGAAATCCAATTTACTGAATTCAATTTTGAATTGCGCATGAGTGCAATACAATGATTTATTTGTCGAAAAGCCTTTGAGCTAGTCATTGAAGCTCAAAGTTCCGATTCAATTTCACATTTGAATTGAAGTTCTAATGAAAGAAATATTTTTCGGCTACAGTGAACAATACCATTTTCCAATTTCGAAAGTAATTTTCCCTCGCAGTTATGGTATTTTAATCAGCCTCTTCAAATTTGCTTTTTAGTATTTGCTTGCTTCAGCGCCACCTGTTGCCTATTGTTGGGATTTAGAAGAGAAGAATACGGAAACCTCGAGGTCGAATTGCTTTCATAACAACAGTCGCTTTCTGTTATTCAACAAACCGAGAATGAGAATTCACAGCGATGTATCATCATGTGTCAACACCTGTGGGTAATAAAACAAGGAAAATTCAGAAATTCACTCAGAATGTAATGCATGCAAATGAAAAAGACAGCATTTTTCCACCCGCTTAAGTGAACAGATTTCCCAAGAAAGAAGATGCAAATTCTTTTTACAGCCACAGGAAGTATGTAATTTAGCTTGATAAGCCGATTACAAGAAGCTGTATTTTTCGTTCCTAAAACATTTCAGATTCTCAACTGAAATTGGCAAATGGCGGCTTCCACATTTGCCATAAAATAGAGAAACACCACGCGCCAAAAAACGTTTAATGTTAGGAACCTTATAACGTCTGAAGAAAATATGACTAAAAGGTTTTTCGATATCATTGAATGCAAATTTTCGCAAATATCCATTCCGATTTCTCGATATAGATAAAAATATGTTTCAATAATTACTAACGAATATTTAGGTACTGCTGTAAATGTTTTTAAATATTTAAACTCATTTGATCGTTATTATTTTTATGTGTTGTAATATTGTGCATTATTCTATTTAATTATTTATTTACTTCTTGCTTTTAGATTGATAATTTTAGTGTTTATTTAGTGTACAATTGAAATAATTTTAGTGTTTATTTAGTGTACAATTGTATTTGAAGCCATGTATGTGCTTATTTCTTATATAGAATTATATATCTTTTTATATATATTTATCCGAATACAAAAACCTTTAAATTGTAAAAATAGCTCAAGGAGAACCCGAGACACGGATAAATACGCTCCTGGTGGGCCTTGAAGACAACGGGAACGCATTTTCGTAGCCTCCCAAAAATATACAAGGTTGTTCATAAAGGGAGGGGATTAAAAATTTACAACGAGTAAATTACTCGACCGATTACGAAATTTATTGCACTTATCAATCATCTCACTGAGATTTATTTTTCAAATTTCGCAAATACTCAATTTGCGCATCACTGTTATATCAGACATCTATTACGGGAACCAGACATCATCACCACAGCTAGTGCAAAGTTAATTGCAAAGATCCTGGAGATCAGCGATGAATAGAATAATACATACAAACACAGGACAGGACAGGAACAAGTACAGGGGGCACCATATCATCGAGATGAGCAAAAACGTATTGCTCCGATGTACTACCTTTTATTGAGAATTAAAGGTGATATGCGATCATACAGATGTTATACATTTGGATATACAGATATATATGTTGCATATTGTTACAGTTGGTGATGGTAATGTTTATAGGTAGGTGAGTTACAATAAAGTTTGTAATAATAAATAGATACAATATCATGATATGGAGGTAAGGCACAGATTTGAATGAAGATTGAAGGCACTTTGGTGAATACACTTTGGCGATTTGGACTCTGAAATTATTGCAGAATGAGAGGATTAAGATTAAAGGTGGCACATATTGAGTCCTTGTCTGTGGAGGCAGTCGATGATGTTCTTTATCTGACTAAATGTTTTTCGGTGCTTGATTAAAAATCGCATGAATTCTAGACCTGGGTTGCCTGGATGACGGATATGGTGAACAGACGTCATTGGACAGTTGAAGATGTAGTGCTGTCGGTCTCCGATGCTTCCGCATATACATCTGTCAGAGGAGGCTTTGTTTCTGTTGTAGAAGTAGCGTGGAAATGGGCCGTGGCCCGAGATATACTGGGAAAGGAAGTAGAATGAAAAAGTGATGCTTTCACCTACTTTAGGGAGGAATTCATATGTTCGTCTTCCTTGTTCTCCGTGGTCCCATTGATGTTGCCATTGTGCGGTTGCAAGTTGTTTCAGCTTGCATTTCAATGCTTACTTTCGCCACGGGATAGAGATTGGAGTGCCTATTTGGTGAATAGCTGCGTCTTTTGCTAAGAGGTCAGCGCGTTCATTTCTTGCACATGCGCTGTGACCTCTAGTCCATAATATTATAAATTTGTTGTTGCTGCCGAGTATTAAATTCTGAATTAGATATGCAATTAGTGAGTTTGGGAACATACAAACACAGGCACACGCACGCGCGCAGAACACACGCCGCAAAAAAAAGTACTAATAAGTAGTCACGAGGAATTAAATTAAGAAACAGAGGTGGCCATCCTCGTTTAACACGTGGTCTTCCCGCCCCGTGCGCCTTATCCATTTTTGTGACAAATCTTGATTGATACACTATCGCGAATGGTTGTTGTCTTTGCGGCTATACGAACTTAGTCCTAAAAATTTAAAGCCTCTCTGTGTAAGCTATTTTAAAGCTATTTTTTACATTTATTCCAAATAATCTTTATAAATTGTTTTGCAGAAAGAATGATTCTGAGATTAAGTGTTAAACTACAAGTATAAAAAAAACAATTTTAATTTATTTATCAGTAAAATACACCTATCCCTCGATTTACACGGTTTAAAAATTAACGGATTTCAAAAACTTGGTAAAAATCTATATTCGCCTGCATACAAACAAATACATATATTTGAAGTCACTTTTGAATCACATTCCTTTGGGTAACACTGGTGGCAACAACAAGGATAGAGATTCCCCGTGTTGTAAAAGGGGAATCCTCGTAATATGTGTATGTATTTCACAACAGTAAAGCTATTTGGTTCATGTGAAATAACGCAGTATCAGTATTTTAGCAGCAAAGCTTACATTTTTATCTGCATATTTGAATGTTTACTGGTTTACTGGTAAGTTTTCAACATTTATATTTTTTTGTGGCATTTTTATAATTTAAGTAATTTTTTTATGGATTTATAATGCCAAAATATTTGAAAAAAAATCAAATAAAAAGAAAATTTATTTCTTTAGAAAAAAAATTAAACTATTAGAATCTCAGATCACTAAATTGGCCTAAGGAGAAAAAGGTTTTGAGGATTTAGCTCAGGCAGATATTGAAGAAATAATGGATGATGAAAAACTAAATGAGGATGAGTTAACTAACATGATTCATGAAACAAATAAACATCATGAAGACAATGATTCTGATGAAGAGCAATCTGGACAGCAAGAGAAATCAATGTAAAGACTTGAATCAGAAAGAAAATTAGGTAATAATTTTTTCGTTTTACACGATTTTACACAGCAAAATTCAAGATTTCAATTTACACGGTTTTGTTCGGAACCTATCTTCCGTGTAAATCGAGCGATAGGTGTATTTATACCCTTAAGTTTTAAAAATTAAAATAGAATAAAAAATTAATGAAAATATTACGAACGCTCATGCCAAACACCATGTCCACTAAAATCAAATTTCAACGATGTTGATATTTCCTGTTTGTTCTGCATTTGGTCCTTAGCGTCAAGAATTCGAAAATATTCCTATATTGGTAAGATAGCCATTAATTATAATAACAACAATAATAATAATAATAAATTTTATAAACTTTCCCTAAGAGAAAAAAGGGCCTTAATGGTCACTTGCATCCGACAGAACTTTGATTGGTCACCTATTTTCTAACAAGGTGTTTGATAGGTATCGAACCCATTACTTAGCAAAAAGACTTGAGCAAAAGTTTTTACCAGTAGCTGAATAGTTTATATAAAATAATGAATAAGAAAACAATATGAATTTCTTAGTTATCCTTTGCTTGAAATCGCCTACAAAACGAGAAAGGTTTAATTTATTTTAGATAAACAAGATCTGCCATTGTAAGTATACTCCAATATCAAATAATTAAGATAATAAACTTTATCAATGTCAATAAATGTTATTTATAGTTTTTCTAAACACAAACACATATTCATGCATTGAAACACGATCCAACTTTGCACAAAGTATGCGGAAAATAGAAGTAAATATTGCACCCATACGATAACAAGCAAGCTCAGCAGTGTTGCCAAACTTAGAAAAGCTGGGCATTAAAAGATGAATGACCACAATAGATAAATAGCTGTTATTTCCCGCGTAATATGTCATTGGAAGAAAATGGCAACACAGCCCCATGTATCGGTTTACAATAAGCTTCAATACAAACTGCAACCGCCTAATGACACTTTTCTATAGTTCCTTTTGATAAAGGTATATCGTGCTCCAAATAAAATCTCTTTGTCAGAAAACTGTTTATCGAGGCGAGACGCGTGCTACGTGAGCCGCCGCAGACGATACGCTCCGATGAAGTTGTGGAACAAAAGAAGGTGTCGTTAAAAATCGCGCGCAAACTTCCCCCCTCCCTACTTTTCTTGATTTATTTATTTTCCAAGAGGACAGAAGACATCCTTTTCTTATCTCGACCTTTGTTGGAAAGTTCCGTTTTAAAAGGTACTTGCTATGAAAGTGCTTACGTTGGGAAACTGATAATCTAACTTAAGAAAAAAGGTTTTTGTTTATATATTTTTTAAATGCTTTTCTTCCCATGGAATAGAAAAATAACAAAACATTGGATGGTCTTATTTATAGAATTTCCGTTGCAGTAAATTAACATCTAAGCTTTTAGTATAATTTCTTGTTCATGAATTTTGCATCAAATGTAGGGTACTGGATATAAAATGACTGCTTTTAAATGGTGTACATTAATTGTACCTCACGGATGAAGTACTACGCCTTAGAGCTTTCGCATATGATAAAACTATTAAGTTTTGCAACTGTTCCGCTGATGTGATGGTTTCATATTTAATATGACTTAATTTCTCTAAAGGCGTCTCTCAGAGATTTTACATATCAGATGCTATATTATGTGTTTGATACGTTGAAGGTGTTCAGCAAATATAATTAAATAATAGAATTATTCTGACTTAGAGGTAAAGTTAAAAAAAAGTTTCATTTAACTTAAAATTTAAGTAATGAATAACATTGATGTCTGTTTTACTTGTAAGGTCGAACGTATAAAACGGGTGTAGCATTAAAAGCGCATTTGTTTCAATGGAATGAACTGCCTCGTCTTGTGCATGAAAGAAAAACGTAACAAATTAATCAACAAATCAAAGATTAAGCAAAATTTAGCGTTAGGGGGTCACTTATCCTTTAAGTTACAAAAATCAAATTTAGATTTTATTTATGCCCACATTTTAAAACCTCGTCTTATAATTAGCATTTTAAACTTGGCCTGAAGAAATTTGACTATGGGCAGGTGAAGTTGGTCAAATCTAGTGAACGCAAAATTTTTGGAATTCTTTTCTTCATTGACCCTCTTATACTTTCCTCCATAAAAGACGAATAATTACACATATACAACTTAAAGGTAGTGATTAGATTGGGAATATGAACAAACGTTTCGGAAACAAAAAAAAAAGCAGTTTATTAGATTTATGTTTTATTATTTTTTGTATTATTATCATTTTTAATATTACACAAATATAAACAAATTTTCAGAAACAAAATCACAGTTTCATATGGTACAAAAGTTCGATTTTATTAACGTGATGGCGGCTTTTTATGTAGTAATGAGTTTTTTAAACACTTCGCATAAAACTGCTTAATTTAATTTTTAAATAATCTCTATCAAAAATACTTAACATGCTTCATGTCTTCCATTCTAGTTATGTGTTCTTCGTATATTTTTTTATTGCGTTTTCTTGTTGTTCATGCGTTTTTACTTTTTTTATATTGCACTTATTGCATAAAAAACGTAAATATTTAAACAAATATAACTGATTTTTAAAGTAAATTAAGTAATTTTACTGTACTTTTCTCTTCTATTTATTTTATATGATTTCTTCCCTACTCCATGATACAGCTTTATATCAATAAATAATTGACAATCAATTTTATGAATCAGTTTTTTTCCTAATCAATGGGATTTTGACTACGCTGATAAACTGGCGGTACATATTCAGCTATCGACGCTTTGATCATGACAGGCCCCCTTTCAAAGTCATCGGACTCCAATGGAAACTTCTAGTGCAGTAAACGAATCAATAATATTCACATAAAAAAAATCCAATAGATATGTAAGCAAATTTCTTTTTGAGTTCAGAGCCGAAAATCATAGCGATACTCTTTAAATTCGTAAAGTCACGTTTGATAGTATTTCTCACGTTACGCTGTGAAGTTTGTTTTAAGTAACACGTTACATTTTTGCTCAAGGCTGGCGTATACTTACACAAGCATGCTTTAATAATATTCATACAGAGCTTTAGTCATTATAAAATAAATCATTGAACTACGGTATTTTTCATTTTTAATTTATGTAAATAATGCTACAGTTGGCTATGTGACAATAAACGAAACCGGACACTATTTTGTAAAATATAATATTCGTTAAAGTTTGTGTAAAAGGATATCATTTTCGGACAATTTGTTCATGATAATCTGCGTATTGATTCTCGTAACTTAATTTATTAACATCAGAAACTTTTTATTAGACTGATATTTCATTTTTAGTTGCATAAAGAGTTACACATTTTGTTTTTCACTATGGGTACGCCCCTGAATTTACAGACAGATTGATCTTAAGTAATTTAAAATTAATTTTTTTTCAGTCAGATTTTATAATACATAAGTCAAACTATAGTGATTTATTTTCTAGAATGAATGCAAACTTTTGCTATATGCAGTTGTAGAGAAGGATGACAGCATAAAAGTTTTAGGTATCAGAATATTTACAAAGTATGGCTTTTGTTTTAATTTAAAAATGCCAGAACATAAATATTTGTAGTTTTAAAAACACTTCTCTGACTGGAAGTATATGTCTACGATTAAAGATTGTGAAAATAAAAACCCCTTAAGGACTGCATAACTGCTCGAGTAATTTTAATATTCGAGAAACACATTCTTCTGTGATAAGAATATTATATGGAAACTTGTTTTTGTGATGTTTTGTTTTCGAAACCGGCGGGCACTATTTTGTCTTTTCTTCGACATTGGCCATTCCTAAAGTTAGAAGTGATGGCCATTTTATTGTGGAGGTATCTAATAGATGGGTACCGTTACCTCCTATGAAGTGATAGAAAGTTACAACCTCCTTCTAATATTTGGTGGCAAAGGTTTGAAAAGTGAATCAACGCAAAATGCCAAAACAAAATTAATAGCCCATCTGAGCTAACACCCTTTGGGCTAATAATAAAAAAAATACTAGATAAAATAAAAGATAAATAAATCAAATAGAATAATAAATAATTAAAATCTGAATGCATTTGGATTTTAACGTCGCTCCATAGGGTTTGTTAAGGTTTTTTATGATCTCGCTGAACTCATTCTTTATCTACCTGCTCTCGGATTCGCTTACAGCTTTTTTCGTCTCTTTATTATTAAACATCACCTTCTTCGCAATTTCGGGCAAAAAATTACTATACACTTTTTTTATATATATATTCGCTATATTATTTCACCAAAAGAGTACATTACAATAACATTAGGTGGCAACATCTTTTTGTTTGTGTTCCCATATACTATTTATATTCGCTATATTATTCCTTTAAAAATAATACATGGCGATAATATTTGATGGCAATATCCTTTTATTCGTGTTAACACGTAGTTTTTGCATTCGCTATGTTATTTCTTTAAACATATAAGATGGCGATGACATATGGTGCTAACATTTGAAAAGTGATAAGAAAAATAAAGTTAGATTTGAGAGCCCTAAGAAGTTAAAAAGAAACTGTAATATGTTCATAATATGTAGATTTCAGGTCAACACCATGAGCAATTTAAAGCTAATCTCTACATATAATAAAACAAAGAGTCTCTGTGTGTGTGTGTGTGTCTTTCGTTCGTGTTGCGAGTAAGCTAATAGACCCAGGGTCACGAAATTTGGTACATAGGTGTATCTACACAAGAGCCAGTGCACCTCGAAGCGATTTTTTCGAAACTCGAATTAGAATTTTTTTTATTTTATGTTTTGTGACCATCGCGTCAT
>KK120085.1:16751-28190 GCA_000611955.2 Stegodyphus mimosarum | reverse complement strand
TATCTATATTTAAAAGGACGAGTCTTTCTGTGTGTGTAGGTGTCTTTCGTTCGTACTGCGCGTAAGCTAATAGACCCAGACCTATGAAATCTGGTACACAGGATGCATCTAGACAAGAGCCAGTGCACATCGATTTTTCAAAATTCGAATGAGGTTTTTTTTTTCTTTATGAAATAGTATCGAATTGATGATTTTCTCTCATTATATGAACAACAATGGCACGCAGCCATTGTTGCTGATATCAGCACTATTGCCAACCGGAAAAATGAGGGCGATAATTCTGTGCAGTTTTTAAATTTAATGTTTCTCTTGGATACTGGACGTTTGTCTAGAGAAGGCAGCGGGAAGTTGGTTAATTTATTTATTAGGATATTTAATATTTGTATTAAGGGATATTGCTTATTTCATTGTATGCTTTTTATATGTAATGCATTTTTAACTGAATTTTTTTTCCGTTGTTGTTTGTTTCTTTTTCGATAAAATTGTTCTGCAGAGTAAAATTCTGTGCAGTTTTCATATTTAATGTTTGGTGTTCTCTTTAGGCATTTTTCCGGTAAACTTAAAAGCCAGACGAAGGCTGACCGCGCAGCGGCTAGTATTTAAATATTTTTTAAATCTTTTTATTCTAATATTTAAAGGCAGCTGTTCAAAATTCAAAGAGAAATGGTACGAAAAAGTTTCTATGACATGACTTTAATGTAAATTAACACTACGTGGAGATTTGAGTATTTATTTATTTATAAAAAAAAACTTAATTATTCAAGACGTAGCTGTGCATTTATATCACTAGACCACTCACAAAACAGGCTGATAACAAACATTTCTTTCAAGTGGCAATACTTCTATTTTCCCAGAATGCAAAAATAAGGAAATTTTAAACTATAAATGAGTCAGAAAGTTTTCCTTCCAAGTATTTAAAATGGATACCAAAGTAAATAAATATTTCATGATTTTAGCTTCTAAAATTTACAGAAAATGTGTTCTACCTTCAAGAGAAATTTAATATTTAGATTTTTGTCTCACTAACAAATTTATTTTAGTTATCTAAGAATAATGTACAAATAAATACATTGCTGCTCTCTTCCTTTTCTTGTTGTAAGTTGTTTCATGTTTAATATGCAAAATGTACTTCTTTAGTCTATTGTTTTGTAATCTGATAGCTGTCATGTAATGACACGTTTTGAATCTGCTGCCGTTAGTTACAGCATCTACCACAAGGACAGCTTTCCTATTAGAATTCAGAGTTCATAATCTGTCTACATGCGATCGTATTTATTTTGACATTCCAATTAATTTCACAAACTTACCTGTACTATAGCTCTTTGAGATGTCAATTAAGTCACAAAGGAAAGGCTGTTTTATAGCATAAATTCTGTAGAATGGTAATCATCAACTATGTATGATTTAAACATTATAAAGAAACCAAAATGAGAAGAATTTTAACTATTTTGAGAGAAGTGAAGCTCATTAAAGTTGCAGAAAGGTTTGAAAAGTGCAAGGAATACAGAATTAGAAGTAATTAATACTTCAGAAAACGGTTTAAACTCCGATGTAATGATGGTGTAAACCTTTTTTCCAAAATGCTTACAGAGCAAAGCAATGCATTCGTTAGAAAACGCCAAACCCTCTTCAGACGTTTATCCATCTCATCATCGCACAGGAAAACCACAGGAGGCAACAGAACTACACTCACGAGAAAAAAGAAGCTCTGACCTAATTTTGAAGAAGAGGACTCATTGCAGGGTCTTTTACCTTTCTCTTTCTACCAAAACGTCTTGAAACGTCTCGATAATATTTAATGTGCCCCCATACAGGCAAGAAACTATACGTTTACAAACATTCTTATCTTCGCCGGGATTCGAATACGTAGGCAAAGCTATAGCAGATGGCTCTCTTACTATTGCGCCAATATAGCAACTATTTAGAAGTGTTAGTGAATGCTCTTTTTCAAGTCTTTATTATACTTTTGCCATCTCATGAACTTTCTATATATTCTACTTTCGATATGGTATTAACTTTCTATTATCGATATCCCTCAACGTTTACTATTATTGGTTCTACAGGGGTTTTCTATTTCTCGTAACGTTTTAAGGTTTTTCTCCCGCCTTCCTCGCATGCCTTCGTGGTGTAGTGGTCAGCACGCTCGACGTGTAACCCAGAGGTCCATGTTTCGATTCCCGGCGAAGGCGTTGCTCATTTTTCATGTCTCCTGCTTCGAAATAATCTAATGACTCTACAACTGGCGGTCGAATTAAAAAAAAGTGGTGGATGATGATTCTCCAACACCGGGATTTGGGGATTGTCGCCCTTTAAAAGCGGGAGTATATAAGGTATTTCTCCCGCCTTCCTCGCATGCCTTCGTGGTGTAGTGGTTAGCACGTTCGACTCGTAACCGAGAGGTCCGTGGTTGGATTTCTGGCAAAGGTGTGTCTCGTTTTTTTATGTCTCCTGCTTCGAAATAATCTAATGACTCTACAACTCTCGCCCGAACTAAAAAAAAGTGGTGGACGATGATTCTTCACCACCGGGATTTGGGGATTGGGTGAACCCCAGTCACCCTTTAAAAGGGCACCTGGAAGCCCAAATTTGAAATATGGAATTTGCTTTATCATCGATTTCATATTTTGTAAAAGTTAAACGAATTTTTGATTAACAAACTCAATGATTTCAAAGCGAGCAATGGCAACGTTGTTCAGAAAAAAGACTTTTATCTCCAACGCGGGAGACTGTGTATCGGAAATTCTGAAGATATGCTCAATTTAAAATTATTTTGCGGTATTGCTCTTGAACTGAATTTTATGGTTTAAGTGCGAAGAACATGATATTTAATAAATAAAGATAACGCACAAAATGTTAAAAAAACGCACCTTTAGACGTAATTTAAAATCTGAATCCTTTCAGATTCTTTTTATACAGTATTTGAATAGAACATGTGGCAACGATTAGATAATTCTTCAGGTGATATACATAATTTTTGTGCATTCTGATTTATCAAATGAATGAGATGTAACGCTGTTACATGAAACTAACGCCGGAGCGCTGATAGGGTAAACAAATACAGTGAATTTTAAAGAGTTGAGTTTATTTATTAAATAAATAAATAAAATAAGGAAATAAGAAAAGAGTTTTTTTAATACTGATTTAATTTACGTAACCAAATGAAATTATTCTTCAGATTAAAGTACTTGAATGCACAGTAGTATGCTAATAGCACTTTTCTGTTAATTCTAATAAGAGGTATTGCTATTTCTAGCGTTTTCTTTAAATGTCCAGGATTTTCAGTTAACTGCTGACGTTGATCCTGGTGTTTTAACTGCTAAACGAGAGTTTATTGTATATTTCTTTGCATATATTTTCCTTTCTAGAAGTTTAGTATCACTCTGCAACACTAAATATATAGACACAGAGTTCTAAAAGCACTTTTAAATACAAATGATTTATGAGAAAAAATAAGCCTACTTTAAAGAATTATTAATACTAATATATATATATGTAGGAATGTAGGATCGGTACTTACTAACTAAGAGTATGATGTTTGTAAATTTACTTCAGAGATGGTTGTCTAGGGGTTTTCAATAATTAACCCGATTTATGGAAAACTCGAAGATTTAATGGAAACATGAATAGTTGCTACAAACTACAAAGTGATTACATTCATAGAAGGAAATAGATGAGATTATTTACAGATGAATACAAATCAGCGTCATTTACATTCAAACTTCTTTCAGTCGTGTTACCGTCTTAATGGAGGAATCGTCTGCGCTCTCTTCAGCGAAAGGGAAAAGTTCTTTCGCACAGCTTGCAACGTCATCTGATTATTATCGACGATGCCATCCCATATATATATTACTTGAGAGTTCGTAAGCGTTTCAGCATTTCCTGCTTAATTTTATTAAGATAGAATGAAGTGAATCATATTGATTAACAAAATTAGGCTAACTTGCATATCAGTTTCCAATTCTGTCGTAGACTGTTTGATAGATCTTAGAATGTTTCCTTTATTTGATGCTACTTAAAATCTCTTACTTCATCTACTGAAACTACGCTTAAGGTATAAGGTAATCAAATAGAAATCCTTTTAGAATTCGAGAAGTAACTCTTTCAACCAATCAACGTAGCTCAATTCGTCCTTTCCGTTGTCGATATCTTTTCAAAAGTGCGGTCGCTGTAAGAGTTCCTAATCATTATAAATATTCCTTATTCTTTTAAAGTGATTTTGGTATTATGTCTCCGATTTCCGTTACGCCGTTTATCTTCTAAATAATACACTCTTCACACTCAGATTATAAATAACACTTCATGTTCGATGTATGAAGTATATATAACGTAGAATTAAAGTCAGTGATATGTGTGGCATGTTTAATGCCATACTGAAATTTATGAAACTATATCAAGTATTCGGTTTTACACTGAATTTAAATGTATATTATAGCGCTTAAAGTTAAATATCCATCTACGAATTTTATAAAAATATTTGGAATAATATGAAGTAAATTTGAAAAAAATATAGTAGCCAAAATCTGACTGTCATTTAAAATTTACAATGCAACGAAGATTTTTTTTAAACTTTATTAGCCATTTTTTAATTGCACTGCAATTAACTCAGCATTCTCAAAGGTAACCACAGGCTATACTAAATTAAAATGCTTATCTTAAGACTTGTAGCATTTTTAATTACAAAGGGTACAGAATTTATGAAAATAGCTTCAGTTGCAGAAGAGAAAGAAATAGAGTTTTTATAAATACAAAACTTCCTTGTACAAAGTAAGGAAATGTAGAGTAATTGCGAAAATTTTCGGGTAACATATTTCAACGAAAACATCCATTTTGACCGCTCCTGATTCCATTACAATGATCTTTCTGAGTGACATCTGTACGTGCGGACAGACTAAAGGATTCTTTTTGTCAAAACGCATTGTAAAAGGAATTTAAAATGAATTCAACAGATTCTTTCTGTGACATCTCTACGTACATATGTATATATCTCACACAACTCAAAAATAAGCATCCCCAGAACATTTAAATTTTGTACGTGAGACTGCTATAACACGTAGTTATCACCTCCCTTTTTTGTTGCATTCAACCCCATCAGACATATATAGATATACATATCACCGGGTCGGTGAGCTCAGTATTTTTATTTTTATATGTTGGTAAACTGTGCATTTATTTCTTTCAAAGTGGTTGAATTATGTTGTTCTTACGTTCCGGTTAAGGTTTTTATACCTTTAGTTAATCTGCATGCAATAGCTGTAGAATTATCAACAATTTAAAAGTTGTTAAAGTGCTACTAAGCCTAACGAAGGTTAAACATTTAAACAAATGTTAACAAATGTTAACATGGTTAAACAAATGTTAACATTTGTTAACATTTGAACTATTAGTAGAATAATGAATTAAGTCAGTTGTGCATCAACTTCAGTGCCTTTTTTTGCCCAGTGGGACCAAAAGTTAGCTTTCAATTTTGTGCACCGAAAATTTCGCCTTTTAGTTCGTTGGCCGAATTGCTTGGTTTTGTGTAGAGACTTTGATGCTATTCGTAAACATTTTTTTTCTGTTTTTATTTGTATTTGTTTTTTTGGTTTTTTTTTTTTTTTTTGTAGTTTATAGATTTTAATAAAGATGTGCTGAGTTTCGACGTACTTTTGCTTCGTCTCGAAATGAGAACTGTATTGATTGAAAGCGAAATATTCTAATTGAATTCCTAATGAATGTAATTTCTAATGAAATTCAAGGAAATAACGTTTAAATGAAGTTTAGCAAAAAGTGTATATAATTTAATAGACCGTACAAGGAAGTCATGTTGTGTCCACGTCAGATATTTTATTTAGTGGCAATCTAGCAAAAAAGTCAATTAACGAATATTCTATGTGCTTTAACAACTTTAATAAATTTTTAATTAACAGTTTCACCAACCCAGCTACACAATTAATATTCTTGCAAATTTAAGTAAATATTTTTGCTTATCTGATTACTTTTTGGATTTTGTGAATTTTAAAAATGTTTAGCGCTCAATTTTATTTAATTAAACGTTTAGCTATCAAGTTTACCTGCAAATGCTTATTTCGAGCTTAACGTCGTAGATTTTGTAATTCTAAATAGATTAATATTTAAATTGTGAAGAAAGCTCAGTTAGAAATTGAAATATAAACAAAAACTTTCCAGATAATAATTTTTGCTACTATGTTGGCGACATCTGGAAATTTCTTACCAACTTGCAGACATTCTGGAAATTTCTGGAAAACGCAAAATCGTCCAGCATTTCTGGAAAATTACATTTTCGAAACCATAGGAAATACTTTCTTCGGAACCTCTTGAAATGCTCAGCAGCCCCTATATATATGGCTGCGCGTCAGCAGCGGGAATCATTTAAGAATTGTGTGATAATATTAAGGCGTTGCTTAGTGATTAATACTATAGATTTTGATCTGTGGGTGATATCGGGAATCAGGGATATTCTTTGCATATTAAGAAGAATATTTCTTATATTTGCTGTATGTGGATACTGTATATACAATCTATATACGGGCCTTTTTCCACTTGTTAGCTATCTATAGTTTTTGTCTAGTTTTAAATACTGACTAGCATGTTTGCATGTTTTTTTTATCATGATACCATGATTTTCTAATATTTCTGCTAATTTTGCATATTAAAAATGGAGCATTTCGTATTTAATGCCCAACAATATAATGAATATTTTCAGTAATTAGATTCTTTTAATTGTAATTGATATGGGAAATATACTAAAAAGTTAACTTCTACATTTACAAATTCCTTCCACCCTGATATTGAAACAGTGCACATAAAACTGTTACCCTGTTTTGAGACAATTCTTTGGGAAATGTACGCCAGAGTAATTTAAATTAAGGAACAGAACAGTTTAAGGAAATAAAACCTGAGCACTTCTGAGAGTAGTTTGAGCATTATTTTGTATCGTCCTATTATCATCTGCAATTAAAGACCTCTATTAAATTATCTTAAAATCCTGTTTTCTTTAAGGTAACTTCCACATTACAGATAAAATAAGATGAAATATTATTAATAAGTGAAAAGAATTGCAAAAGACCTCCCCATGTTAGAATAGGAGCACATACCCGTCTCCTTTAGTAGGTGCATTTACGGACTTGTTACTAGCCAGCCTTCGATATATTCTACTTAATGATGACATTCTAGTGATTTGACTTTGGATGATTCGACAATGATGCGGCAAGATATGCTCCTCCCTCACACTCCATTTGATGGATGTGTTGCATACGATTGCATCGAACGGAGAACGGACCTCCTCCTTAGAAGGGCTTTACATCAGCTCGAGAATCACAGGCTCGAACTCGAACTCGAAAGCAGCAACTCTTCCTAAGACAATTTTGGTGGGCAACACAGTTCTTTATGCAGTTGTAAATATTTATTTATAATTGCTAAAATGTTTTCGTATTAAATGTATTAATAAATAATAATTTACAAAAATTATTGAAATCATTCTCTAAAAGTAACATCTGCACACCATCTCATGTTTAATCGCGAGTAGCAATCGTAAAAGTTTTTATGTTCTAATTTTCAGTCCTTAAATATGAACAATGAGATGATTTTGTGCAATTAAATTAATAATAATCATTAATATTTTAAATGCTTTCTATCGGTATTAATCCTATCAACTTTTATCCCAGGGATTACGAAGGAAAAGATGATTTTACAATAGAAATAGTGTACGTATAATGGTGAATAAGGAAATAAAGCAGAAATATTAACATTAAATACCTAAATACAAACTATGAAGCAAAGTAAGAATGAACGCTTATGCAAAAAAAGGTGTTACTTTGAAAATGATGAAACTGATGTTGCCATAAACGGTGTCCTACGAAAACATCGTGCCAAAAACATCGCGAACGGAAATGTCGGGGAAAACAACGCAAAGCGAAAATGTCGTGGTACAAAACATCGTGGGAAATCGTTTAGAAATGAAAATAAACAGAAAACATCACAGTTCTAAAAACCGTCGTCGAAAGTAGAGTGGTTCAAGAACTTCGCAGTTTAAAAACATCATCGTCGAAAATAATCTGGTAAAAATCAAAGTACCTACAAATCATGGCATGATGATAAATAAGATCGCACACATGCGATTTTCAAGTTTTAAAAGCTGTAAATGCATTTTCGTAAAAGGATTTGGGAGGGCAAGAAGGAAAGACGGATATTTTTACTTTTATATTTCATATTATTGAATGAACTAATAAATTTTTGCTGAAAAAGTAAACTCGAAATTGAAAATGACTCGAAAATTAATGCAACTCACAGTCCTTAATAGAATTTTAAATTTACGTAGTTAATAAACAAAGGTCATTAATAAATGAATCTTTTTCATAACGTTTTACTCATAATGTTTTTCGAAAAATACAGCCTAAAAATGTTTAAAAAAAGGAAGATAAATACTGCGTAAGGTTACGTCTATAAAAATTACTCAGGTGATAATGAAATTACTTTCTTTAACTTTTGTTAATCTGACATTATTTTGGTGAAAATTATAGCTAGTTTTGTTTTCGTTCATTCTTAAAGTGTGGTTAACATTTGGTGCGCTTCCAAATCTTTATGCGAACATGCATTTAGAACTTTTAAAACCTGAAAAACGCATGTGTGCAATGTTATCGTCATGCGATGATTTGCAGGTAATTTATTTTTTACCACCAATTTTCGACGACGATGTTTTTAAATAGCTTTTTTTTCGACGACGATATTTTGTATCACGATGTTTTAGAACTGCGATGTTTTGTCTTTGTTTTTTTTTCTCCCACGATGTTTTGAACCACGACGTTTTCGCTTTGCGTTGTTTTCTCCGCGACGTTTTCGTCCGCGATGTTTTCGGCTGTAATTCCATAAGCATAGTCTTCGTGATATTTCTATTGCTTCTGATTGTTACCGATTGGTTACTGTATCCCATACCACTGAATTCTTCGGTGTAAGCAAGGAGTAAGTGTAAGAATTAAGATATTTAAGTTAAGTGGCCCGCTTTTCTCTGTTGAAGTTAGCGTCAGTTAGATATAATAAAAAGAAGAGAGGTTTAAAAGATATTATTGCAGCAAATATCAACGTAAGCTGCGTATATTTGCAGGGCCAATTTTAAGAGTTTAAAAGAATCTTCTTCTTCGATTGGAGGACTGAAAATGATAAAGGAGAAGCATGTGCTAACACGATAACATAGACAGAAAAAATCGACAACTTCGACAATAAAAAAAAAAGAAAAAAAAAAAAAAAAAAAAAACTGGAAATAATTTCTTTAGAAGTTCAAAGCCAACACAGATTAGAATTGTGATTCTTAATTATTAGTGAGATTTCTATTAATGTGAATCGCTCCAGAAAATTTAATCTAATCAATAGACGATGTTTTTTTGAGTAAGTATGAGGTATTGGTTAGGAATGAGATATATGGAAAGAAGCCTTACTAAATGAGTACGTGCGCTTTACTCGTGGTAGTGAGTGGTTCATGATTTTGAACTGAAATTATTATGCTTTAATAATTTTCAAAATTTTACTGAGAAGCAATTTTGAAAATTAATCGGTATGGATATCGGTATATCTTTCTTATAAACCAAGAAATTTTGGCTACTTTTATAAAGGCTTTATTTTGTAAAATCTGTATTTCATAAAGTTTTGATTTTGTGTCATGCTCACAGAAATAAGTTGAAATCAAATTTGAAATTATAGCTATTACATTAAGGTTCCAATCCTTATAATTACATAATGCAAAATCTATGCAAAATCTTTAACATTGGTATTCATCAGTACTGTGAAAGCACCTTTTTGATGGTATTTCTTTCATTAAGTTTCGTTAAAGAGATAATGAAAACGAAAGGAATTTTTACTACAGAAATAATATATAATAGTACGTACGCTCAGATTAAATGTTCTTATTTGTATAAACAGATTTAATAGGTAATTAAATATATAATAGAGACTGCAAGTATAAAAAGAAACTTCGTGAAATATACATTACATTCACAATTCAGTTTTCGTAGCGAGACTTTTATTACTTCCAAAATTTGATCTGAAGAGATATCGAAATTCAATTTTATGGCTCAATCATTTTGCTCCAATGATCAACGTGGAGGCAATATTTTCCAGGAACTGAGTTCGGGAAAACATGGCATGATAATACTTCCGGTGGTTTCTGTGACGCCGAAAAGTAGGCGAGTGAAAAATGCATCCCATTTATTATATCCTCTCCTCAAAAAATATACTAGAAAGCCAAGCATTAAATATTTTTTGTGTCTCTTCATTTAGTTGGAAGGCACTCCATCTCCAGTTTTTTCTCAGCAAAAACATACATTAGTCTTGTTTTTAAAGATATTTTTTCCATATGTTTAATTTTTTGAGGAGAGAAAGAAAATTATCTGTGAAGTAAAAGGAAGTTGCCGATGGCAATTTATATGTACACGTGTATGAATTTTATTCAAAAGCAAAAACCAAGTCGTATATTTTCTCATCATTAAAAGAGGGAAAAAACTAGTATAGTAATTGTACTGATAAAATTCCTTGTACTATAGTTATCGCCTTTTTAAATTAATTTAGACGCCTTTGTTGTCAAAATATTTTCATTTTAATCTTAGAGACCATGCATTTGTTTCTTTCAGCAAATAGTAAAATGTTAAAGAATAAGTTAAATTGATACAAATATAAGCAACAAAATTTGCAGATTCGTGGTTTGAACTTGGCATTTCGTGATTTGAATATGATATCTATTCAAAATTAGATCCATAAGGTCAGATATTAGTCAAAGCTTATATTCCTGGCTAAGGGATATAAGCGATATGCGAGCTCAGACAGCAATATAAGCTGTTAAATATTATTACAAAAGCAACGTGAGCACATTGTTTTCACAATATTAACTAGCAATAGTCAACGCTATTTTATTTGTTGCTTTTAGTTTTCCTGCGCTAATCTACAGCCTTAGTCTTTGATGAATCTTGCTGTTTTCTTTTAGATTCTTGTTCCTAGTAGATAATAATTTTATAAAATACAAAATGGCCCCGTTTTCTCTTGCCTAATCAAGGAAGTATAACTTATTGGTATAATCTGAATTGAAACCAGAAGAATGAAATGAAAAGTAAAATTTTCGATGAATACATAAAAATGAACAAACCAGTACAGTGCGAGAAAAATTTCTGTTCAGTTTTATCATTCCAAATGATATTTCCCATTTGGGTACTGTCACTGTTAAAAGAGATTCTATTCAGGTTATTAGAAACCTCTGGATGTATAATTTTTCCGCATCATTTTATTCACCGTAATCTTCACTCTGTAATCTGTTAGATGGCCAAGCACTTCTCTCTAGTATATTTGTAATAAAGAATGCTCGATAACGAATACCGGATATCGATGGAGTATGGAATATCGATGACAAATATGAAAAATATAGTATATATATATAAATATATATATATATATGTATAT
>KK120085.1:2832-15852 GCA_000611955.2 Stegodyphus mimosarum | reverse complement strand
CGTCTGTTCTCATGAATTGCTTCATCAACTTTCCTTACCAAATCATCGGTGACAACAGAAGGCCGACCACTCCGAGCCTCGGCGTGGACATTTGTTCGACCTGCATTAAACATTCTTACCCACTTTCTCACCATTCCATTACTTATCGCGTATTCACCGTAAACGTCTGTCACTTGACGATAAATTTCGGCCGGTTTAACATTCCTCGCGTTCAAAAATTTAATCACGGCACGAATCTCACAGTCAGCGGGAGAACTAATTGTCTTAAACATTTTGAATGTGCACAGCAAACTGAAAACACAACATAGAGCAACCGAAATGGCGACAATTGAAAGTCAGTGAACAAGAAAGACTAGTGCGCATGCGCGGGACGCCTACCACAGCGCTGCGACGGCGCTAGAATGAGACGGTACTTAGTTTCCTACGCTACGTATTATATTTTTCATATTTATGATCGATATAACATTACAATTCTTAAATAGGCCCTTAACTCACACAGCCCTTAACTCTGCATTTAAATTTGATTATTTCCCCTCTCCATCCAAAAAATAGCAAATGTTCATAATAAAATTCTCTAAATTGTGTCATTTCAAAATTAACCATTGTCATATGATTCTTGCATAGGGTTAATAAAGCAGGTACTTATATAAAACCTTTTGTTAATTATGATTGCAGTGTGGAAGCGAAAAGTTTCATTGAATGTCCTATTGCTTAATTTCATTAAGTCTGTCTAACTAGATTGCTGCTACCGCCTTTCTTTCCGCAATAGCTCAAAAATTTAACAGGTCTTCAAGAACAGGCTCGATTATTGCGCCAAGTTATGTGTGGCTATCTATTATCAAGAATCAAAGAAATATCTAACCGGCCTTGATAATTGTTATTATCTTTGTGCATCAACATTAAAATCCTCAGATGTATATGCATATCGCACACAGCAGGACTACACAAAGAGTTTGACCAAACGCCATATTATATTAGGCATTAAATGGCGGGCAACAAATAAAGTATAATTTTAGATGTTGTTATTTAATTGAGGTTATTTTGGAAAGCGAATTCTAAAATAAAATAAAAAGAAATAAATGTATAATAACATTAAAATAAATAAATTTATAACAAACAACAATTTTTATAAGATCAATAATAATGTTCTACATCTTTCAGTATTTAAGTTTAGATGTTAATTTTGTAGCGAAGATTCTTAAAGTATCATCTTAATTTTCCCACTTAAAGTTTAAGAATTTGCGTTGTCTTACTCATGAAAACTTCAAAGAACTACTTATGACATGCAAACAAAGGCCTCTTTGTAGCAGAGCACTTTTAAAGAAGAATGATCTGAAATCTACAAAATTCCTTTCTGGTCTATGAAATTAAATGTTATAAAATATAATAGATGTTTTGGGAAAACTACGAAGGGAAGTCGCAATAACAGCCTAGAAATTAACTTTTAATTTCAGTTGCGGAAATCTTTATTAAGGATATTTAGAGAAACTTTAATATACAATTGCCACCAGGCCAAAGCAATGAAATTTGCTTGTCACTCACTTTTATAGAAATTTTATTATATAATCAGTACTAAAACAGAGACATGAATTTGAAAAACGGTTGGCTTAGGCACGGTTATACTTTCTAAATAGTAATGTTTTTTAATTTTCGTTTTTGAGAATTTACATTTATCTCTTTCGGCAGGGAGCAAAACGTAGAAAAGTAATCTATAGAATGCGTATAAATAAAAACAACAAAAAGGCTTATTCGTGATTTTGGTGGGGTGTCAAGGATATCTGTTCAAAAAATAGATATGCAATATCAGATATTAATGAAAACGATAGCTTGCTGAATTGAATAACCAAAAGAATGCTGTTAAATGTACGATTTACATATGGAGTTAATAACATAAACTGGCTGCATATATCGCCTCTATCATTGAAAAATACATATATTTTAACAAGATTAGCAGATTTTTGCGTGTTTTGCGTGTGTTTTTTTTGGGGGTGGGGTGAAATTTTTTGGGGTGGGGTGCATTTATGTTAACATTGCGATGGGAATTCTACTTTATTTATTAATTTTATTTTTCTTGCGTTAATCTACAAATTTTGGAATTATGCTATTCTAGGCATTAAAATCATACTAACTTATAAAAAGGCATTTGAAATACTTGAAAAAATAAGAAACAGACGTTGAAATAAAAAAAAATAGAAGATAGGGGGGAAAACCAGAAAGAGTTCAGATTTTAACCATCTCCCAAAAGGATTTGATTTGTTAAGGTTTCTTACGCTCTCGCTCAGCTGGCAGTCTACCAATCTGCTATTTCATTCAGTCCTACCAGCTTTATTAGAAACACACTTTTCTTCGCACTTACGCCATATATGATTCAACAGCAAAATTACAAAAATTTTAATAGCAGCATATGTTTAGAATTTTCTATGCAGTATTAAGTGTTGGCATACATTTTTGTATATTTTTCAGACATTTATTAGTCCATCTTTCTTAGTAAGATGACTAGCAAAAAAAGTTTTTTGTCTTTTTATTAACATTTTATGTGTTAACTTTACTTATTAGATATCACGTTCTTCGCAAATAAGTTACATAAACTTCAATTCAACAGCAAAATCACGAAATACTAAAAAACAGTATATCTTTAGAATTTTCGACAGACAGTCTCGCAAGCTGGAGATAAAGATATTTTATTGCGTACAGTGTTGCCGCAGCTGGCTTTCAAATCGCTGAGTTTGTTAACCAAAAGTTCATTAAGTTTTATAAAATCTCTACATATAATAAAAGAAAGAGTCCGTGCGTGTGTCTTTCGTTCGCGCTGCGCGTAAGCTAATAGACCCAGGGCTACGAAATTTAGTACATAGGTGCATCTAGACAAGAGCCAGTGCAGCTCAAAGCGATTTTTTCGAAATTCGAATTAGATTATTTTTTATTTTATGTTTTTTGACGAAATATCTTGTTCTTATTTTGAGACATAATGGGTTATAGGAATTCTATACATTTCATTTTCACATCGTCGTGATACGCAGAGACTTAGCTATTTTACGAACTTAAAATAAATTTCGTATTTCAATAAATCGATTAAATACGAATTTATTTAGCAAACTGAGCTTAACACCTTTGCAACAGAATTTATTTTTAAGTTTATTTAAAAAAAACGTATTGTCTATTTTCCTATCATTTTTGGACACGTTAAACTTTAATCCTTCCGACTCCTTTTACAAAAAGAATTTTGGAAAAATAATAATATTTTTTATTTTTTTTTATTTTTTAAATGAAGCTTCCGAATATACATCTCACATCTCACATCTCACATATTTTAAAATATGGTTTTGGCAACAATTTTTCATTCTTATTGTTGTTGATAGATTTTTGATGAAATCGCCTCATTTTGAATGGTTTCATTCTTTTAGAAATGTGGGTTTGGCAACGTTTTTCATCGTATTTCTTATGTCACTTTTTTTAAGAAATTGAAAAATTGTCTCTTTTTGCAAAGATAAAGTGTTTAATTAATTTATTAGGTTAATTAATATTTATATTAAGGGATATTGCTTATTTCATTGTAATTTTTTATATTATGTTTTAATTATAAAAAGGTTTTGCATGATTTTTTTTAGGAAATAAAGCTCTTAATCTGTTTATACCATTTGAGTTCTTAAGATTTTGCAAAGGGAAGTTGGTTAATATATTTATTAGGATAAGTAATATTTGCATTAAGGGATACTGCTTATTTCATTGTCATTTTTTATATATATAATACATTTTTATTTATTTATTTATTTATTTTTGATAAAGTTGTTCTGCAGAGTAGAATTCTGCGCGGAAGTTTTTGTTTTTTGGGTTTCTTTCATGTTATTTTTTGCTTATTTCCCTGTTTGTAAAATATTGAAAAGTTTTGTATGATTTTTTTTCAACGGAAAGTTGGTTAATTTTTTTATTAGGATAATTAATAGTTGTATTAAGGGATATTGCTTGTTTCATTGTAATTTTTTCTCTTGAAAATATAAGATAAAATAATACTAACAAGTTAAATGGCAGCGATATGACTGCTGACACATTTTCTCAGAAGATTACCTAAAGTATCATAACATTTCAAAATTTCAGAAAACGAATCACTCAAACTATCAAGTAAGAAAATGTTTAAAAAATTTTGACTCATCAGAAATGGCATGGAGTTATTTCATTATTGTAGAATTTTTATATAATGTTTTATGTAGTTATAGTGGTGGTTAAGAAGGGGCATATAAATTATGTTTCAACAAATGTTTAATACACATCTCATGTAATCAGGTTGCTAAAAATTCAAGATGTATATGTTTTTCTGGTAATACATCAGGGCCGTATGCAACGGAGGGTTTTATTCTTAACAAAGAAAAAATATTTGGAAGAACTTGCAGGGCCATCGGTCCCATGTGTGTCTTTTAGGTATTTTTCCGGTACGTTTAAAAGCCAAAAGAAGGCTGGCCGCATAGCGGATAGTATGAAATAATTAATAAAACAAATTCGAAATTCAAAATTCGAGTTAGGTGCACATATTCGGGTGCAGGACAACATTATTTAAAATTTAAAGGCTCGAGGTACAGTCGTTTTTTCACAGTGCGAGGAACATACAAACACAACGCAAATTCTTCATTATTTAATTTATTTACAGATAATACATGGCTATACTATTTGGTGGCAATAATTTGAAAAGTGATGCGCCTTTTATAGTGATTCAACGTAAAATCCCGATTAGAGACTATTAAACCATTCAGGCTAATGTTCTTTTGGGCTAAAAATATTTTTCTATCATAATTCAGTAAATTATATGAATTCTATAGATTCTATGATTTTATTCCATATATTCTATGATAATTCAATTAATCCTTATAACTCAAGTAAAAAAGTGTTACAAGTACAAAAAATATTGAATTTATGCTTTGATTCAAAAAGCAACTATGACGGCTGAAAATACAAAGACTTCCGGCGCTACGAATGTGATTTTCCATTATATGGGAGACTTCAGGTATAAAAACACACTAAAACCTTAAAACTATGAACTAAAAATAACCAATAGTAAAACTATAAAATGAAATGCAACTTTTAGAATTATTTACCCGAGCATATATATGGTGAGTCAACCGTATTAAAATACATTATATTTTCAACCACATGTTTAAAGCTTATATTTATATATTAATATATTTCGTCCGGATACTTAAATAAAATTCCTTTTTAAGAAAGCTCTTTAGGAAAGATAACAAACATCGTAAAAAGAAGAAGATATTTAAGCAAATATTTACGACTATAAATTTCGCAGCCAAGTGAAACATAAAAGACAAGAGAGGCTATAAACTGCTACATTATGTGAGCCACCCGGACATATTTAAATATCAAGACATACTTAATACTCTCTGTGCTATAGGAGTTAGTTATGAATCAATTTCTCAGTGGGAAAAAATATATATTTAAATTATTTTAATACGAAGGCTCATTTTCATGTTTTATGAGCCGTATTATAATGAGGACTTCCTTGCTAAATTATGGCATTGCTATGAAGTCTAATAAATTTGAAACTTTGTCGTCGGAAAAAAAGATATATTGGTCAAGTGATTAATTTTTTTAATATCGTTTTTTAAAATCACAAAGAAAGAAGTTAACGGTTTTAAAACTATCAAATGTGACATCAAATGGGAGAAGTTTTAGCTTTAAAAAGAAATAAAAATAAACATCAGTTTACTCCTAGTTTTCTGTTAAAATGTGCACGACTTTAAATAGATTAACTGGCATCTTAGAATTATGCAGGGTGTTTATAAAATCCCGGACCCATTTTGATGCTTAATAACTCATAAAATAATGAAGATATAAACAAACTTATGGCATTTATTGATGGAATAACTTATATATTTTCCTTTTCAGGTTCGAATATCTTTACTTTCGTAAATTTCGTCTGTGCGTGTGGTTAATTTCAGATCATTTCATTTTCCAGTCTAAAGATCTGTACTTTTCTAAATATCGTCTGCTTATTAATTGCATTTTTCTCTCTTTTGTTCTTGGCAACTATTGCCTATTATTATAGGCCTAGGAGGATGGCCTTTGCAACAGGTATGCTAAGGAGGATAGAAGATGACGCTGAATTTCTGAAGCGCATAATGTTCTCCGACGAAGCATCCTTTCATCTTTCTGCCATTGTTAATCGCCATAATGTGCGCATATGGGGATCAAAAAATCCCCATGAATACCGTGAGGCACAAAGGGATTCTCCAAAGGTTAACGTGGGGTGTGGACTAATGCACGACCGAGTCATTGGGCCTTTTCTTTTTTACAGAAAAGACGGTCTCATCAGTCGTATACTTAGATATGTTGGAAAACTTCGTATCTCCACAACTAGAAGAGCTTCAGCCACATGTCTTTTTGCAACAAGATGGTGCACCACCTCTTTGGGTACCATCGTTCGTAGTTCTTTGAATGACCATTTTACAGGAAGATGGATTGGGCGAGGAGGTCCAATTCCTTGGCCATCCAGATCACCTGATATAACGCCGCTGGACTTTTTTCTTTGGAGATTTGTAAAGGACAACGTTCACAGGAGCAGAGTGTCGAACATGGATGACCTAAAAGCCAGAATGATAACCGCAATAGCCTCTGTGGATGCCGACATGCTTGCCGGTACCTGGCGTGAAATTGAATATCGACTCGATATTCTCCGTGCGACAAAAGGGGAACAAGTGGAAGTTCATTGACAAGGGTCATGAAACTTTTTGAGTCTATCTAACCATTTATGTTCTCAATTTTAATCTATCTTTTTTATTTTATGAGTTATTAAACATCAAAATGGGTCCGGGACTTTATAAACACCCTGTATTTGCGATATTGTTAAGATTACATTTTCCCTTAAAATGCTCTTTTGGAAACCGTATGTCATTTGTATTGGAAGTTAAACACTAAAAGTCTATATTGATATGGTTTATAAGGTTAAATATAAATATCTGCTAACTGATTTAACTTTCTTGTGTTATGGATGATTTCTGTTCTTTGCATTTATTTAGAATCCTAGGCTCGAAGGTACGAGACAAAATGTAAACACCAACTAAAAGGTTATTAAAATTATGTTTTGTTGTTGTTATAAGTAAAATTAAACCAAACTGATGCACTATTATTTTCGGTGTTTTTAGAAACATAAATTTTCAGATATGTGCAACACTAGAAGTAGATTTACTATTTAAATAACCAGATTCTATTTACTCGTGACCTCTAGATCTAAAAAGTAGAGCGGGAAACCGTGGGCAGTTTAAGAAAATAAACTGCTTTCCTGATGTAGCTGGTGCTTTCCTGGTAAACTGCTTTCCTGCTAAAGCTCTCTTCGCAAATTCACCCTTTTAACTCTCACCCTTTTAAATTCCATCTAATTTGCATTCTATTAAAGGCTGAAATAAAATTAAATTCTATTAAAGGCTAATTTGCATTCTGTTAAAGGCTGAGGAAAGAAATAGAAGTAGCAGAAAGAGTTAATACAAAAATAATGTGTGAAGCAAAAATAAACATAATAATTTAAAATTAGTGGAGCAGCAGCTTTATTTTGACTTCAAATTATAAACAAAAATCTAACGATTTCGAGGGCATACAGACACAGGTCTCCTTTCTTCAGCAGCAACAGCAAAAAAAATGTATTGTTATGAGATTTGCATAATATAACATAAGCGGTTTTAAGGAAAACGAAGCTTTGACAGAAAATTAAGATTACAGGGACAATTCTATTTAACATTGGGGTAAATGAGTATCTCGCTAAATTGGCGAGATATCGTGGAGCTGGCGAAGGTTTTGGCGACTCATTTTTGCTTTTTATATGCTACCACTTCAGACTTGGATTTAGGAAAATTTTTTACTTATTCTAAAATATAAAAAACAAACAATTTGACTACTGTACGATAAAATATGACAAAGGTATTTAGTTTCAAAATTTGGGATATTATGCCTTATTTTCGACTGCCCTTGAGTTACTGGTAAATAAGCAAACTAGGTTAATTCGAGGTTAATTTTTTCTCTTAAATTCCATTCAATGACATTCTTTTGTAATTTATTTTAATTTGTTACTTTTTTTACGTTTCTTAAATCGAAAGACATTACCTTATTGACAAATAATTCATAAATTTTTAAACGCTAGAAGTAAGTTATTAATATTCTTAAGAAGTTTTGTTGTTGTTTTATAATCATAATATAATTTTCATATGGAAAATGTGTTAAATTAGGAACATTTCAAAATGTATGCAAAGAATATTACGAATGACTATGTGCGTTGTACGGGAAAATAAACCAATTTTAATTACAATTCTAAATAAATAGCCAAATAAATATGAAATCCGTAACAATATTTTATTGTTAATTCAATGCGAAAATTCGTTTCTCAAATTATGTACAGCCTCTAAATATGATCTCCAACTTTAAAATTAAATAGCTCGGTTAATTTTTGTCATACAACAGTCACCCCCTTTTTTAATTAAATCTTTTTTATGAAGAGAATTACGCTTTCTTAAATATTCGTGTAGAGAAAGGAAGAATGTACAAAAATTTAAATTCCGTAAATTTTAAAAAAATTATATGCTTCTTTTAAAATTTAAAAATCATGAATTGTGAAATGTGCGCCATTTAAAACATTTTTGTAATTGGAAATATACATCTGCGACCAACGGTTGCAAAAATAAAAACGGTGCATGCATAGCAGAGCTAAAATAAGTTTCCGGAACTTCAAACACTGCAAAATTATAATACTTAAATAACCACTAATTTACCACCGTCACGAGGGGGCAAAGAATTAATTATTTGTACTACCGTTTTTCAATCTCACAGTAATCACTGGCATATTTCAAATATCGTGACAGTATTAAGGTATTAATCACGTATATCATTAACTGTCAACCTTATAAAATAAGATGGTAATCATTATTCTGCGAAAATGATGTACGTCATAATAGTTACATACAGTCACTAGTGCATTAAAAAAAGATAATCACCCTTTTCCGGAAAAGACACGAGCTATTATCGGTCGTATGTCCACACTCCATTGAGCGAACCTTTACGAACAACAACCCATTACCAACGGCAAAGTAGCGTGATTCTTAATAAGCATTCCTCACGATGGCTGAATTTTCTTAACGTGACTTTAACCGTAACAAAATTCCACGCGGAAATGCTTTCAGAAAACGTAAGTAAAGATTCACCAAAGTAAAATCTTAAATATAAATAAAATTTTTGGAAATTTGCACGCCATTTGTTATCAGACTAAAACAAGAGGAATGCCAAATATATTTTGCAGGTTTTAATTTATAAATGTATCAGTTTAAATATAAGACTGTTTCTGATAATATAGAGCTAGATTTTATTTATTTATTTATTTATTGTTATTATTATTGCAAACAAAACAAACGTTTGCATTGCAGCATTTTTTGACTTACACTTTGTTTGACTTCAACTCCTTTTACTTCGTTGACTGTAGTCGGTCAGCAAAATTTTAGGACGCTTTTTACTTCCTTGTACGAAGTAAAAAGTATATATTGTAATCGCGAAAAATTTCTAGTATTATATTTCAAAGAAAATATGCATTTTGACAGCTATCGAATGCAATTTAACAATGTTTCTGAGTAATATCTAAACGTAAGGACAGAATAAAGGACTTTTTTCCCCCAAAAAAATATAAAACTGAATTTAAATGATGGCTTCTAAAGAGATTTTTTTGTGGCGTCTGTGCGTACCAACGCACGTATGTATGTATGTAGGTATGTATCTCACATAACTCAAAAACGAGTAGCCTCAGAACGTTGAAATTTTGTATGTAGGACTGCTATAGCATGCAGATGTGCACCTCCCCTTTTGATTGCAATCGGCCACACCAAACGCATATAACTATCTATCTATCTCTATATACACTCATGTTTGTGAAAATTGCAACACCAAGAAGGAATCGTCATAATTGAATGCAATTTAATACACAGTTGAGTGGTAGTGGTACAAATAAATGATTAAATGTTCAAAGCAAACAAACAAGAACAAGAGATCAGAATCGGTATTTTGTGTGGCCACCACGCGCCGCAATAAGTGCTGCTACACGACGTGGCATGGAGTCAAACAAAGTTTGAATGTCTGACTGAGGAAGAGCATTCCATATCGTTTGTACGCGTACCCAAAGTTCGTCTGCAGACGCAACAGGACGAGGATCACGAGCAAGACGCCGACCAATGACATCCCACACATGTTCAATTGGCGACATATCCGGGGAACACGCAGGCCAAGGAAGAAGCTGTACCTGCTGCGCTGCAAAGAAGGATTTAACAATCCGAGCAGTATGAGGGCGGGCATTGTCCTGTTGAAATACAGCGCCTGGCAAGCTTTGAAGGAAGGGAACAGCTTCGGGCTGTAGAACTTCACGGATATACCGGTTGCTGTTCAGATTGCCCACAATTCGTAGCAATTGAGATCGTCTATGATATGCTATGGCGCCCCAGACCATAACTCCGGGTGTTCGTCCACTGTGGCGTTCGATAATGCACTCCGGAAGGTGGCGTTCACCGGCATAGCGTCTGACACGAATGCGGCCATCATGGTACCACAAATTAAAGCGGGATTCGTCAGAAAACACGACATGCTGCCAATCAGCACGCCAGTCTCTATGCTGATTGGCCCATTGTAGCCGCAGGCGGCGATGGTCGTGCGTTAGGGGGATCCTGTATAAAGGAGTCCGTGCGCGCAGTCCACACTGCAGCAGACATCTACGAATTGATGAAGCACACAATGAAACACCTGTAGCTATTGACCACAGTGCTGCCAATTGTCTAGAGGAAGCTGTACGGTCCGTCCGCGCCATGCGGACCAGGTGTCTATCATCGCGAGCTGACGTCACATTTCGGGGTCCACTCCCGGATTTCCGAGTTGTCCGACACTACCTAGTTTATTACTCGGCTATTATTTATACCTAGTTTGTTACTCGGCTCAGTGAGCTCAGAATATTTTATTCTTATATACTCACGTTTGTGAAAATTGCAACACCATGAAGGACTTACGCGAGTGAGCTGAAATTTTCAGGAAATGCAAAGTAGCGCATGATATGCAAATGATTAGAATTGCAAATCCGTAGCGCATGCGTATGCTGAGCAGCGCCTTCTGAACGGCTGATGGATCCGAATAAATAGACGGCTGTAGCGAGGCGTGTATGGTTATCGGTGGTTATCTGCTAGTGGTAAACGTTAACTCAATCTGTACTTATGCCTCGTCGACGAAAGAGAGCGAGATTTGAACAACTTACAGAGTTTGAACGAGGGAGAATCATCGGCCTTCGTGAAGCTGGATTGTCGTATCGTGCAGTAGCCTCTCGTGTGCAGCGTAACAGCAGCACAGTGATGCGCGTTTGGAAGCAGTGGACGGACGAGTGTCGGACAACTCGGAAATCCGGGAGTGGACCCCGAAATGTGACGTCAGCTCGCGATGATAGACACCTGGTCCGCATGGCGCGGACGGACCGTACAGCTTCCTCTAGACAATTGGCAGCACTGTGGTCAATAGCTACAGGTGTTTCATTGTGTGCTTCATCAATTCGTAGACGTCTGCTGCAGTGTGGACTGCGCGCACGGACTCCTTTATACAGGATCCCCCTAACGCACGACCATCGCCGCCTGCGGCTACAATGGGCCAATCAGCATAGAGACTGGCGTGCTGATTGGCAGCATGTCGTGTTTTCTGACGAATCCCGCTTTAATTTGTGGTACCATGATGGCCGCATTCGTGTCAGACGCTATGCCGGTGAACGCCACCTTCCGGAGTGCATTATCGAACGCCACAGTGGACGAACACCCGGAGTTATGGTCTGGGGCGCCATAGCATATCATAGACGATCTCAATTGCTACGAATTGTGGGCAATCTGAACAGCAACCGGTATATCCGTGAAGTTCTACAGCCCGAAGCTGTTCCCTTCCTTCAAAGCTTGCCAGGCGCTGTATTTCAACAGGACAATGCCCGCCCTCATACTGCTCGGATTGTTAAATCCTTCTTTGCAGCGCAGCAGGTACAGCTTCTTCCTTGGCCTGCGTGTTCCCCGGATATGTCGCCAATTGAACATGTGTGGGATGTCATTGGTCGGCGTCTTGCTCGTGATCCTCGTCCTGTTGCGTCTGCAGACGAACTTTGGGTACGCGTACAAACGATATGGAATGCTCTTCCTCAGTCAGACATTCAAACTTTGTTTGACTCCATGCCACGTCGTGTAGCAGCACTTATTGCGGCGCGTGGTGGCCACACAAAATACCGATTCTTATCTCTTGTTCTTGTTTGTTTGCTTTGAACATTTAATCATTTATTTGTACCACTACCACTCAACTGTGTATTAAATTGCATTCAATTATGACGATTCCTTCTTGGTGTTGCAATTTTCACAAACGTGAGTGTATGTTGGAAATTGCGCATTTGTTTGCTTTAAAAATGATTGAATTATGTTGTTCTAATCTTCCGGTCAAGGTGTTTATGTTTTTAGTAAATCTGCATGCAAGATTTGTAGAATTATCAACCATTTAAAAGTTGTTTTGTTGCGGCTAGGACTAATTATGATTACGAAAGTAGACGTATTTGCTTACATTTGAAACTAAGAGGAATAGTGGATTTGTTGCCAGACTAGGGAAACTAAGCTTCGCAACAACAGAGATTACAACTTTTTTTATTTTTGCAAATTAAATCAGGCTTAAGCCATTCTGGAGTTTATTCGAGGAAATACAAGTAAGTCTTTAAGATTTACTTCGTAATTTTTGCCCTAGATATTTTGAGTTTTTGTGAATTTTTTCCTTGTCGGGAAGTGATAACTGAATTAATTGAACGAGAAATACTGGATCGTCTGTGAAAAACCTTTTTTCTTTTTTGGTTTGTTTAATTTCTTTTATAATTCGTTTCAGATTTATTATAGTATTTGAATGGAACATGTGGCAACGATTAGATAATTCTTCAGATGATATATATAATTTTTGTGCAATATGAGTTATAAAATGAATGAGATGTAACGCTGTTAAGGGAAC
>KK120084.1:2960-17828 GCA_000611955.2 Stegodyphus mimosarum | reverse complement strand
GTTTTTTTTTTTTTTTTTTTTTTTTTTTGTCTTAAGTGTATGATACCTGGAATTTTCCGTGATTACAGCTCTTCTTTTACTTCGTATAAAGAAGTAAAACTGCACAATTTACAAACATATAAGAATAAAGAAACTGAGCTCACTGAGACGGGTAACAGAGTGGATATATATATGCATATATTTATATACGTTTGGTGCTGCCGATTCCAATCAAAATAGAAGGTGCACATCTACATATTATAGCAGTCCTATATGCAAAATTTCAACGTTCTTTCGCTACTCGTTTTTGAGTTATGCGAAATACGTTCATACATACGTACGTACGCACAGACGCCACGAAAGAATCTCTTCAGAATCTATTTTAAATCAGTTTTATAATTTTTTGGGAGGAAAAGGTCCTTTATTCTGTCCTTGTGTACATATTTCACGCAAAAACATCGTTGATTTGCATTTTGCATGGGTAAGAATGTATATTTTCATTGAAATATGATAACTGAAATCTTTCGCGATTATAATACTTTCTTTTCACTTCGCACAAGGAAGTAAAAACACTGTCATTCTTGCATTTGAAAACAAGAATTTCTCTGCTAGATATTATTTTCAGTTTAATTTTAAGCTGAAGCTAACAAAACAAAAAAAAAAAAAAAAAAAAAAAGATTTCCAAAAGATGAAAAGATTTTTTCGCGCATACATATATAACGGCTCATCACGTGCAAGAAAAACCAGATTTCGATTAATATTTATGGAATTTTTCATCATGCAAATATTTTGGAAACATATATCGATACTTGTAACGGAGAATTCATATTTGGAAAAATATCGGCGTAGGCCCCTAAGTGTTAGAAAATTTCCCAAAATTTCGCCTTCATTTCAAAATTTCGCTATTACTTTTTAAACCTGGAACTGAAGCATTAAAAAATGTTTTGTTAATATATGGCTCTTACATGCAAGAATTCGGAGGAAAAAAATCGAATATTGAAAGTTTTCCGTATTTCTGGAAGGACCTTGGGGGAAAAAAGAGGGGGACATTAGGAAAAACAACCAAAAATCCTAGCTTAAAAGATAAAACAAACGAAAAGTTTTTCCCATGCTATATCTCCAGCCAAACAAAGGTTGGTGACACAATGAGGGTTCCTATTTTAGAGTAAAAAGGCTAAGGTAAGGGGAGGGGTAGAATTTTCTAGGGCTGTTTACGATATTTTCTCCCTGAATAGATACTCTTAAACTTCGCTTCTGTATCGGCAAGTCACTCAAAAGCGACCTCAAATCTGCAAAATCAAAGCTATCGAAATTTCGATTTGGAGGAACTTGAATCAAAGCGACACCGAGGAAAATAAAACTCAGAACTTCCGAGTGGAGGAGGTGGGGAAATCCGATATATTTGTTGTTTTATATTATTCGTTTCGATATAAAGTGTACTGCAAAGCCAAACTTGATCTAAAAGCCATTTTTAACCATTTTAATTTCCGAATGACTTACAATAAGTCAATGCGCTATTTCTTGAATAATTGCGCTATTTCTTGAAATTCATTTACCAAATTTTCGCAGTTATTAAAAAAAATTATGTTATGCCTGCTTTATCGACATTACATTGCCTAGAACTGTTCTTACTATTTGCATAAATCAACGCATAACAGCTTGAATAGACATTACTCATAAAAATACCCCAAAAAATTATTATGCTTTGAGGAACATTTTATAGGTGGAAGTATCTATTCATTGCATTTAGTTATTTTATAAGTGACATTATTAAAGTTCTACGAGAGGAAAGTAATATCGTATTTGATCATATAAACATCTGTTTAAAACTCATCTTTTGTTTGCGCACGTCGAAATGATCAATTTATTTTTGTAACTGAAAATTACTTATTTTCTTTTGTTTTACGGATTAAGTTTATTCTTATAATATCTCTGTTTGCAGTGTCAGACCCCAAACCAGAAGAACTGCATAGGACTTTGCATGTTTTCGAAAAGGAAGTAATCAAGCAAAGTCTATAAAAAACATTTGTGATGTTTATTCAGCCACTAATATAAAGAGATATCCGTAAATGCCAGAAGTATTTGCTAGGTTCAGTTTGGAGAATTTTGATCTTCGTGATTGTTCTTATTCAGGAACCCTCGATTATGATGTTCTAGGGCAGAAGTAAAAGCACATCCTTCAGAAATTCTCGAAGAGTTGTGGGACGCATTAGCTTAACACACCTTGTCGAAGCAGATAGATAAAGTTAACAGGGAAGATTTTGGGCTCTACACAAACTGTCGGAAAATTTCAATCACCTGTAATTTGTCGTTGCAAAGACATAAGGAAGTAGAAATTTTGGATGTGACTGGAGATGAGAAATGAATCGTTTTTGACAATATCAAACGTAAAAGACAATATGGTTCTCTTCCAATCAAACTTCATTAACGAGTTTATAGCTTTATTAGCCAACTCCAAAACGAGGTAGGTATTGTTGTCTGTTTGGTGAAATACTCAGAGCATAATCTATTTTGAGGTGATAGAAGAAGAAATCAAACCAGAAATTGAGATTTATTCCTTAATTTCACATTGACATAGTAGTTTTTGTAAACTGCGATTTTTGCTTTCCATGTAAACTATTTCATCTCTTGGAATAACTTTTTCATTTCTTTCTTGACAACTTTTTATTTGTTTCTGTCACATTTTATTTTATAACATGCCTTACTTCCGTATTTGTAACACTTGGAAGAGATATTTATTACTTTCACTAAGCAGGTTTCATATCCTGGCAAAATAAGAACTATTACAAAATGAGAGAATTACATTCAAACCTCGTACCACGGGCGAGAGCGATCCCTTGAAATAAAAGCAGTTATGTTTTGAACAGATTAATACTAGTAAGTGCGAAAATCACCAAGTAATATTACATTACAATGAAATAACATCAAAGCCACTTTTTTCTACCATTCGGTTTTAAATACAAGATTTTATGCTCTATATAATTTTAATTTCTGGGTGGCTAATTCTTAAAGTAGTTGGCCTATAATAATTGCTTACCTCAGTTTTGAGTTTTGCTTTGAGTGTTGAACGGAAATCTGCATACAAAAATTCGGTTGTAATTTCTCTTCAATCTATACGATTTTCATATTTTTTAAATGAAAAATAAAAGTTTAAATATTAAATTGTTCGAAATGTTAGAATATAATCTGTTCACATTGTAAGTTTTAGTCATTTCAGATAATTTTTTTTAACGTTTTGAAACTTTAACATATTCTTCGATGGGTTAGAATTTAATCTGAAATTCTGAGACTGTAATTTAAGAAATACTTTTAAACAATATAGGCGAAGGACAGTTGTTGTTGCAACTGTTGGTTTTCCTGCCAACTTCAAAAAGTTATTCTTTACTTCCTTTGCATTGAACGCATGCTTAAATTTTCTATTTGCTGAAATTCAAGTCGTCATTCTAATAATATCATAAATCTTAATTCCAAAGTTAATATGTCTAAAGGGATAAGCTCAGAGTGACCTTCGACGAGCCCCTCGTCGAGCGTCTCGAACCGAGTAAAACGGACCTGTACTCTGATAGATCGTTTACACCAATCAGAGCGGCCTGACACCTCGCCTCCGTTTGTTTGCAAAATGGATACCGACGTGCAGCTTGCTGTGCTGGAAGTTTGTGACGCAGTTTCCAAAGAATTAATTTCTATTCTAGAGGGGAGGAAAAAGAAAAGGAAATCAAAACATAATTGTGTAGCTCGCCGCGATGAATTGAGAGCATTAAATCAACTTTTCAATGAACTTCGGGACGAGGATATCCAGAATTACAAAAATTTCAGCAGAATGAGGAAGGATAATTTGAAACTTTATTGGAAATAATCAATCCACTAAAAAAAAAAAAGCCATTCTTTTGAGATGCTGCCGGGAACGCAGATAGTGCTTCCATTTCTAGGGACGGGTAAATCCTACAGTTCTCTGCTATTTTTATTTCGAGTGTCAAAATGCAGAATTAGCATATTTATTCCAGAAGTGTATGAGGTTGAGCGATAATTATTAATTTTTTGCTTGAACTTTCCAATGCCCTCGGATTTTAACACGCTAATAATAGCCTCATACGCCTTCTGTCGGGGATTTTTATTTTAATACTTCCGACTGATCGTTTGTAAATAAAACCTGATTTGTGGTTCAAATAAAAAGGAAAGTCTATAAAACAAAATTTCAGAATTTTAGATTCTATTTTATTAGCTGTAATTGGCCATAAGTAGAAACCCGCTCTTCGAAATTTATGTCAACAAAATAAAATAAATGTTTGCCTTTTCACTCATTTTTTTAGTTGAAAACTGTATTTTATTGGGTAGTTGAATAACATATAATTAATTGTTGTTTGCCTTTTCACTCATTTTTTTAGTTGAAAACTGTATTTTATTGGGTAGTTGAATAACATATAATTAATTGTTTTTGATTAAAGAAAATTCAGAAATAAATATGCTTAAAATAAATATTTTGAATCCGATACCCTAATTTAATTTCCGTCTATGTATTTTCTACAATATCAAAAACCTAAATTCATTCTGATCTATCCGCGTTATATTTAAGTATTAATAAACAATGGTTGCAATATCCAGGTAGTGAATTATCCCATAATACTTCAGAAGATGCATATGCATTAAAAAATGCCATAGATAGATTATCGCTCCATCTCAGCATTTTCGATATGGCGAAAAAATTGGGCGCGGCGTCTCTGCGAACACTGCTCGGAGTTGGTGCTCGGATACATTATCAACCGGTTCAAAGTAGAAACGAACTCGTTGACTCATCTCCACTACGTTTCTACTCGGTCGAAGTGACCGTTTACATTATCCGAGAAGTCGTACCAAGCGGCTCGCTACGAGCCACTCGGAGCTTACTCGAGCAAGTGTAAACCGGCCTTAATTATTTTCTCTGCTGAAAAAGAAAGTCCCATTTATTCTATTTCAAACGAAGGCTCTAAAATACAGGATGGCCATAAAGTCCCTTTGCACGAGCAATTATTTCACTGTAACTTTCGAATGTCCATATATGCGCCAACATTATCGACAAAATGTCCATATGTGCGCCACCATTATCCCTGCACAGCTTGATACGCCTGAATGTCCTCCTATTCATCCTCCTTAGTGTCACATACTAGAAGGTTTCAAGCACACTTGCCTGCAGAGCATCATTGTCTATGTACCGCTTCTTCCTGACGTATGACATAGGGCATTGTCTGTTGTCGTAAGGTCCGGACTTCGAAGGCCGAGGATAAAGGGCTGATGAATCCAAAACACTTTCTAGACAAAAAACTTTCGTCTCCCACGCGATCAAAATAGACGACTTGGTGGCTCTTTACTGAACGGTTCACGAAACCTATCCATCTGCTCTGTCACATTTTCCTTGTTGTCCTTTCGTTCCTGGGCCCACACACTTGTCACAAAGCATTCCTCCAAGGTGAAAAGTTGCTGGCATCTGCAATTGTACTTATCAAGCACAGAAAGGCAAGGCAGTGAACTGGTCAACGTACAGTATTATTCTTCTCCCCGGGCAATCACGTGACAGTTATGCTGCTATCGCGTTGAAATTCACTTTAAGAGCACGATTTTCTGATCACACTGTGTAAGTTTTTTTTTTCGAAAGGGGGCAATTTATGTATTTCCGAAATTATTATGCTATTGGAAAAGCACGGCCATTTGGCAAAATTCAAGCAGTAGTCCATCCTTTTAAAATCATTTAACTGCAATTTAAAGTATTAAAGAGAATTTTTTCTCTTACTGTTTGTTCCTCGGAAATTTCTCTCATTCATGAACTCAATTACTTGAAAACTATTGCCATTCAAATAACATCTTTTTGTTTTTGATAAAGTACTATTTTGCGAAAAAATTGCTTTCACTATTATAAACTATATTCCTGCTCAAAATAATCGCAATACTCTTTTGTCTACTTTTCCATATCTAAGTTTTATTTCATAAATAGGCCTTAAATTTTTTCCTTCGCTCTTTCCTTTTCATTGATGAAATGGCGTTGCAAATGGCGTTCCTCGTTTATTCATTCATTTATATTTTTTCTAATAATAAAATTCCGGCAAAATCACACACACAAATTTCGCTCACTTCAGCATGAAGACCAGTGTAGTATCTCGAGAAATATATGGAGTTTTTTTTCTTTAAATAAATTAGTTTTTCTTATTCCCTAGCCTACTTGTTCAACAAAATTTTAAAGACAAATGAAAACTGTGAAGACTATTAGTGTTCGCGTTCTTTTCTTTACCCCCGCTATTATAAAAATACTTTCTTAAGGACAAAGATATAAGCAATCAGTTAATCTCTTCATACAGATCTTCTGTATTATTCTTTTGGTTGGTTGATTTTTTACATGACTAGTTTCATACATGTAATTTTGAAGAAGAAAACTCTTGAGGATGGGACGAATCCAATAATCTCCTCTCACTCTTCCCCTACCACAACCTCTCGAGAGGATTTTCGACTGGATGTTAAGTGCCTCCAAGCTGCAAAGACACTGCGTCAGATGGTCTCAACCTTTTTCGCCCCATGCACCTCTTTTACGATTGATAAACGATCATCCCTCCCCCTTATTTCCAAAACTCAAAAAAATTTATACACATTTATTTAAATTTAGATTATTTTTAATAAGTTTATAAATTAAACAACAAAAAGTGTAGCAAATGCTGCTGTTAAATACCAAAACTTGAGTGAAAGTAGTTTTTTATATTCATAAAATAAAACTACATTCTTAAGAGGTAAATAAAAGGGTAAATAAAAGGCTACCCCCATTCACTCTCGAAATTATGAAATCCTTCTCCCACCCGTTCAAAGCCCCTGCACTATATAAACAAACATCCATGTCTTCTCTTTGACCGAATCGGATTATGGCAGACGGTTCACCTGCTACTATGTGAACAGAGCAGCTAAATTCATCCACATATACACCATCAAAACACACCTTCCTTTCCCTCTCCCGAATTTCTCTTATTTTATTAATAAATTTCAAATTTTAACAAGCTGACATGAATAAATATAAAGTATCAAGATCTACCAAATTTCACACCATACATCAATATTGTTGCGTGCGTAAAGGTTCGTAATAAATTGAAAGCACACGAAACCGATGATAGCTTGATAAAATTTATTTTATCAAAAGAAACACTTAACAGTTCTCGAACTTTCCATAAAGGCACTCGCACACAGCTCTTCTCAGTAGGGCAGAGCACCATCGGTAGTTATCACTTCAGACTAATGAGCTACACACCACTCAGTGCAAAGCAAACCTGAAAGGTGAAGCTCTCACGGGTTCCATACTCCGAAGTCGCTCTGAACTAACAACTAATAATTAAGGTAAAATAACGCCCCGAACAAACATTAATTTAGAATCTTCTAAATTAATATTTGTTTGGGGAGCTTGTTTGGATTCCTTGCTAATGTGGTTTAATTTACGTTGGTCAAACTAAGATACCCTTAAAATTTCGCATTAAAGAATATGAGGCATATGTGAGGAAAAAGGAAACACAGAAGTCCTCTGTAGCCCAACATTGTTGGTTAATGACCCTAATTCCAATCCATTTTCACCTTCAGCTTTTAAGGAAATTATGCTTTAGTTTTCTTGTTTCATCAATAGATGGCGCCAGGAGCTTAACTCCTGTCCAGGAATTCTTACCTTATCTCGTTCATTTGCACTTTAGCAGCTGAGGATGCTGGTTCGGTAAAAACATCGAGTTCTGTGAAAACTTGCAAATATAACTCTGATTTTTGCTATTTGACTTCTAAATTGCTTCTAATGCTATTACTCAGAAACTAATGCTCTCCTCGCCCTCATATGGGGCAGCCAAAAGGTTTCTAATACCTTCTACTTCTTGAAATTACTGGAACTTATATCAGGCCGAATACAGTTACAGCTAAGTATAGCATCAATTACAGTTATTCAATTATTATACCCAGTATAGGTATATAGGGATCGGACCAAAATGTCGCCAAATGCTCGCCAAGTTTGGAAACTTTTGGCAATTTCTCGCCCAATTGGACGATAAAATTAAGTCGTCAAAATTATCACCAGGTTGGCGATATCTCGCTAATTTAGCTAGATAGCCATTTACTCAATGTTGAATAGACTTGTCCTGCATTCTAACTTTTCCGGCAAAGCTTCGTTTCTTTAAATTTTTATGTTATACTATGAAAAAATACTACAATTTTACATATAATTTCACTAAAATTATTTATATACGTACAAAATTCATAACAATATGCAAGCAATTTATAAATATCACTCTTTTCAACCCTAGAGAAGTGGTTCTCAGACTTTTTAAATTTTGCACCATATAAATAACAATAAAAAATATATATACCGTCATGTACCAACAAATGTCCTTTCATTTTACATTAATTTAAGTCTTTTGTGTAAAAATTATGCCATCAAAAAGGATTTAATGTACCATTGGTACAAGTAAACCATCTTGAAATAATTTAATCATTTCAAGATGGGTACAATGGTACATTAATTAAATTATTTCAAGATGGGTACATGAGGCAGTCAGGGATGCCGTTACAAAAATAATGATATCATAATTCAAATATTTTAAAAGCGTTTATCTATTCGAACGATATGAAAATGTTGTTCTGACCAACCTTCCGATACAAATGCCATACTTAAAAAGCTTTGGGGTTGGGGTCAACATCTGCATGCATCCTAGAGTTCAATCTTCGAGTTTCTGGTCATCCTAAAACGCTCATTTTTATAACAGCAGTCCGTGGCTAAACATGGAGGATGCGATCACCTTTACGATCACCGCCGAAGGGAAATAACATTTGGTAGGTTGTACTGAAGGGCATTAGTGTGGAGTTCCACCCCCACTAACAAGCATTTAAATACCGCCGGAGTCAAGGGCTGATTTGAAAGGGAAAATCGTGTCTCTCCTCCTTATCAGAGATAGAAAGAATAGGTCCCTGCAACTGCTGCCGCTTCGCATTATACCATTGAACTCTTGAAGGATGGAAGGGGGACAGTTGTTCGACCCCCTAGGATATTATTCCTTTACTCGCGTGCACTTTTGTTGTTGAATGAAACTCTCCACCTTCTGTATAACTTAATATTATCTCAAGCATGGCTGCTGAGGAAGACAAGTAGGTTCGGGCCAAAACTAGGTTTTGTTTAATGAATTTGCAAGCAAAATTCTTTTCTTGATGACATTACACGTCTGTCACTAAGTGCATTTTCTGTAAATTTTCTACCAGCTTCAAAGTAACTTATTTTTAATTCTTCTGTCACTAAGTGCTGCGTTATAAATGAAATTATAGCATATAAAATGACGATAACGCGGATTAGATTAGAGTTTAGATTCAGATTTGTGTTTAAAAGTAGAATATATCATTAAAAAAAAAAAAAAAAGAACTCTTGAAAGATTAAAAGGTATGTCATCCTGGGCTGTAATATTAAGTTCTCATTCAGGTTTTAAAAATCTAATGTTTCATTTTAGTTACTTAGTTTAAATATACGACTCCAAGAAAGAATAAGATTTCATTCTTACTTTTTTCACAAATAACAATTTTTGAAAGTTAAAAAAGATAGGAACTTCAAGTTGACAAGACAGCTCTTTATAAATTGTAAGTTTTACTACCTGCAAAATGTTTCGTAATTTACATGAATAACGATTTCGGAAGTTTTAGGGTACAGTTTTACTAGTTTTCTTCTAGTTTATTATAATTTAGCAATTTATATGTTTAATTTTAATTAATTTAATTTAATTTTAATTCTGTTTGTTTTTATATTTACTGTGATTATAATTCAAAGAGTGAGGAATAACATGTAGGGGTAGCTCTTCGACAGTGTAGATTATCTGACAAATAGTATTTCAAACAAGAAATTAAGCTACAGTGGTTTTGAGTCTTAACAATCTCGAGAGGAAAGAAACATTCTTCAGCACTCATTAATCAACCCGTTTTCATGTTTGAAATACTTACCCCTTGACAAGTTCTGTTTGAAGCATTAAGCAGGGGTGATTATTATTATTATTTTTTTGCTTATTGTTTGACTTTAATTATGACACTGCTGTTTAAACAAATTTTAACTTTCCTTACAAAATATTAGATTTCCAACTTTGATTACGATATATTTTCACTTTTAACATAACGACATCATAAAAAGGCCTACACCTTTTCCCTCAGATAGGATAATCAATTATCAATCAAAAGATCTATTCCTTTTGAACTCAATTTCTTATATACATATATATATTGTCCTACTTCCTTTTATTTATGTCATATATGTACACTTAAAACATCTAAAATTAATATTAAATTGTAATCAAAGCAAGGCAATTCCTCAAAAATATTAATAATTGCAACCGTGCATAAGAGGTTTAACACAATATCTAAACAAATCAAAATTAAAATAAGCTTCAGAGTAGAACAAACTCGAAAAATAAAAACGCGAAAGGTAAAATATACAAAAAAATAAAAAATAAATAAATAAATAAAAACATTGGATACTTCAGGTTAATACACATACGTATGCCGTCATGATTTAAATATAGTATAATAAAAAAAATCTGAAAGGTTTCAGATTTTAAATTACGTTCAACGGGACTTTTTTTAACGTTTTGTGTGTTACCTTTATTTACTAAATAGCATGTTCCTCGCACTTAAACCATAAAATTCAGTTCAACAGCAATATCCAAAATAATTTTTAAATAAGCATATCTTTAGAATTTCCGATACGCAATTCCGCGCGCTGGAGATAAATCCCCCCCCGTAGAGTGCTGCCATTGCTCGCTTTTAAATCGTTTTAAATCGTTAAGTTTGTTCATCAAAAATTAGTTTTATAAATATGAAATAGATAATCAAAAAAAGTCTTATAAAATATGAAATAGGTAATAAGACAAATTCCAAATTTGGGCTTCCAGTTGCGCATATTCGGGTGGAAACATAGTTATTCAAAATTGGATGGCTCTAGGTACCGCCGTTTTATCACATTTCGAGAATATACATACATTTATGCAGATTCTTCATTTTTTAATTTCTTTAAATATAATACAGGACGATAACTTTTGATGGCAACAATTTGGAGAGTGATCCAGCCGTTTATAGTAATTCAACGCAAAATCGCAAAACGAAAATAATAGTCCTTCAGGGACAAAGCCCCTTTGGACTAATTATAAATTATAAAAAAAAACTCTTTTCACTGAAACTCCAATTCAGAACTCATCAGGAGAAAATGAATTAAATCTTCATAAAAGTCTATTAATATGTTTCGCTCTCCTGGTTCATTTGAGATCAGAAATCGAAAGAAGATTCAATTAAATTTTCATTTAAGATATTAAAATTAATATAAAACCGAAAAATGGAATCTCAAATATACCGGAATTTTCCATACACGCTTTCGAAACAGTTGGTAAAAAGAATAAAACAAAATTTTGTGCCAAACTGACTACTAAAAAAAAACCATAAAACTACACATTATGCAAATTGAGCATTAAAAAAAATTGGTCTACGGATTTAAAAAAATTTATTTTTAATTTTTAGTCTATAATTATGTTTCTTTTTTTATATGTACACTTACAGACATATATATATATATATATATATATGACCTTGGTACGCAGATTTTAATTGCAATTACTGCAATCTGATTTTGGTGTGCAGATTTTAATTTAGTACCTGAAACGGTTTTAAGATACACAATTACAATCACTCTACAAGTTTAAGAATGGTTTCCCAGTCCCCAGAGGTTAAAGATCAGAATATTAAATCTTACGTTTGAAACGAGTTGTTCAAAATGACAAAGTAAACGGCAAGACAAAAATTATTTGTATATTTCACAGTAAATTAACGCTACGTGGAGACTTGTGTACTTATTTGATAAAGTAAAGGTTTAATCATTTAACACTTGTTTGTGCATTTATTTGATTAGATCACTTGCGTACGAGGGCTTGCAAGAAATATTTGTTTTAAGTGGTAGTATTTTCTAAATTGCCAACGAGAAACAATTTTCAATAAAGACCTCATTTTTTTATTATTTTTATTTTTTTGTCTTCTTAGCTTTATTATTCAGTATCGTTTTATAGCAGCATATAATTAGACTTCCCGATCCAGTGTTAAGTTTGGCATAAAAATGTATATACTCTTTTCAATCTTTTCCTAGTTTATCCTATCAATATTTAATTTTGTAAGATGGCTAATAATTTTTTTCTCTTTTTATTATTAACATTTTATGTGTTAACTTTATTTATTAAATATCACGTTCTTTGCACACTCCATAAAATATAATTCAACGGGAAAATCACAAAATATTTAAAAACACCATATCTTTGAAATTTCCAATAGAGTGTTTGAGGTTGCCAGACGTATTCCTATATTCGCATAGTATTTCTTTAAAAACTACTCGATCGCGCGTTCAGTTGTGTAAAATAGTTATCAAAAGTTGAAAAATTCTATAATGATTTTAATGAATTCAGCATCCAATATTTCATAAAAATATTGAATATTTCTAATTAGACATGTCATGATTTTAATACACACTTATTTAAGTTAATTGCATTAAAAACAGTAAAATATTCTTAAGAACTATGTTTATTGCTTATAAATCGCTTAGTTTTATTACTTGATAATCTTCAAGATTAAATCTGAAAATTTCTTAGGCTTAACCAAACGGCAACATGCGAGCACGTGGAAGAAAAATGTATTTTATTTCCAGCAGCGGCAACACATTGCTTTCTAAGAGCCGAGTTTGTCATTTAAAACTGAAAAATAAATATCTTACATTTTCCCGAATGGCAACAATCTCGAGTGTTGGAGGTAAAAATGTTTAATAGGCATCTCTTCCCTTAGATAGATTGCTACCGCGTTCTTTGCCATAATCAGATAAGCTAAATAAATCGAAGTTCTTGATCACTGAATACATTAACAGCCAAGTAATATGCGCCTTATCTCAAGTTTGAGATTCTTAAGCTTTTATTAACATTTTAATTTGTAAATATCGCATTACTGATGTATTTTAGCACTTTTCCAAGTACTGAAAGTTTCGTTTCATTAATCTGAAGTCAGTTGTGCTGTAGTAGTCTTACTTTAACAGAAAATGAAAAGTTTCCCGGCAGTTTAGTAAGATTACTTAGTCTAAGTGAAATTAATTTTTAAAATAACAACTAGTTTTCAGCTTAGCTGATCAAAAGTTGTTTTCAACTGAATTAAATAAATAACTTCGAAACTCAAAATTTTACTTCTGTTTTAAACTTACGTTTCTTTTTAAATACCATGTGCTAAAGAATACAATAAAGACTATGACAGAAAAGTAATATTTTATACTGTATGTATCAACATGTATTTTTGTATTGCTTTTTAAATAGGCATTGTGTGAAACGTATTTTAAACTCGAAATTATTGAAATATTTGAGATATAAATGATTGTTTAACATAAAGCATATAAAATCTGATATTCGATTAAAGCCAAAATTAAGAAAAATTATTCCGCTTCTGATAATCTATTGATTTTTTTTTTAATTCTTGGGGCGATCCTAAATGGTAACTTTTAATTTTAGCCACACCGCAGAGAGAAAAAAAAAAAAAAAAAAAAAAAAAAAAAAAACCCTTTAAATTGTAAGAACATAAAAGGAATGAAACCAAAGGTCAAAATACCATTTGGCAAATTTTTTTATTGTTAATTTTTTTTTTAATTAACAACAGGTTGAAGCAAGGCCAGCGTCTATTGCCTGGCATTAGTAACTATTAAGCTTCGCGGACGGTCCGAAGGTCTACCATTAATCTCTCGAGTGGACTTCCTGTTCATCGTGCACTGCGGCAAGACACTCCGGGCTTACAACATCCATACATTCTCAGGGTTTCAAATCCGAGTCCATCAGCATCACGTCACTAATCATTATTCCATCTCGGGGGCGATCTGTTAGCAATAGTATTCCTTTTTAAACCGACGATTTTAAAAAATTATTAATTCGGACTAATTAATAATTTGAAAAATTCTTTAATAAGACACCACCCATTCTAGGGGCAGTTCGTCTTATCAGCATTTAAACGTGCAAAAAGTCGCTTCTTAAAATTGGGAAAATACGCTATTTGGAAATTAAGCGTGAAAATAATTTTACTATTCTTGTATTTTGTAAATTAAAACACATCACAAAAAATTACTGAATGAGAAGAGATTTAATTAAATTTGGAAAAATTTAGATCTTTTATATAGCAAACTACACTTAATTAGCAAACAGACAAATATTACCTTTAATTTAGTGTCTTAAACAAGATGAAGAATTTAGCTAATTTTCAGTTGCTTTGCTCTTAGCTATTATTTGCAGGAAAAGAGTCTTTTACTAACTTTCGGTCACTAATCCCTCTCTGTAGCCTAGCTAGTAAAGCATGACATACTCCCCAAAGTGGTAAAAAAGTAAAGTGCCCAAGAACTTATGGAAGACATTCTGAGCAGAGGTCCATTTCGAGACAAATCCCGGACCAAATAAGGCCGGGGGTTCGAAATCGCAACCGTAACGATGATCCGTCGTTTACGGCGAGATTACGACGGGGAGTAGGCCTGCACTTCATTACGGGAGTTAGCCGCAAGAGCCAGTTATCAGGCGTCCAGCGGCCGGACAGTGGCCGAGGATTGGCTTGCAGATTTTGAACGAGTTCCCGCTCTGTTTACTTCCACTTCAGTTCCGGCATGGAAAGCTCTGAAAGAACTGGAGCACTTGTTTTAGCTGCATTCTTTTCGCGAATATAACTCCTTTCTCAAGAAATAGGACCAGTCAAATCTTTAAGAGGCCGACTTATGGTACAGAAAATATTGTATAAAATGTACAAACAAGCAAATAATTGCAAAAATCAATAGGTATAAAAATTTCTCATATATACAGATTTTTATTTCTCTCAACATTAAAACCATCCTGA
>KK120082.1:165957-181662 GCA_000611955.2 Stegodyphus mimosarum | reverse complement strand
CCCCCACACCAATCTAGAGAAGTTTTGACTCGCTTTAAAATTTGAGTGCCCCCATGCTGTGCACGCACTGTTCAGTTGCAAGCATCCACGATTTTTGGAATTTGAATCTGGGTGCTTATGGCAAACAACCACTAATTCCGTCTGGGCAACGTGATTCTTAGATGCAATTAAGAACGCTCATATACATAAAACATCACTGAATAATGATTTCATATTTGAGAAGCAAAATTTAAAATTAGTCAGTGGGAACAAACCTGAATTGAAACTAAATTATTCTGAACTGTGCTTTCACCTTGAATATCTCCCATTCTCTCTCCTTCTCGCCTTAACTGCTGTCATCTTCCTAACTCACGCTGAGGCTACTTCAAATACATTTCAAAAGTCTGAAACGTACCAATATAGCTCTCCAACAAAAAGTGCGCTTTCTGCGATAACTTCTATACAGTGGCCCACAAAAGTCTTCGTACACTTATGATTTTCAGTGAAAAATTGCTTTATTCATTAATAAAAATTAATATTTTAAAATGAAAATGGTTAATAATAATCATAAATTACTCTTAGCAAAACTACATTAATTATTTTATGAATATATTAAAACGTTTTTTGGAAAAAAATAATAAAAAAGTAACAGAAAATTTACCTTAAAATAGTTTTCGTACGCTTTCAAATATCTGCTCATATCAGTAAATATTGTAGTATTTCTGTCGGTTAATATTTTGTAGCATATACTCCAGTATTTATGACAGCTTTCAAACGACTGGGTACAGAGTTCATCAGTTATATTTGTAATATCTGCATTAACTTTCCTCCGTTCTTCCAGCATTACTGTTTTTAGTTCGGTTTTTGTTTTAATGTTGCGTCTTCGTACTGCCAGATGTGCTCTGTTGGGTTTAAATCTGGAGACTGAGGTGGTGTTTTCAGAACTTGTGGACAATTATAGACACCTAAAAGGCGAACATTGAGGGCCATGTGCTTAGAATCGTTATCCTGATAAAAAATACAGTTATTTCCAGTATCCAAATTTTGAGAGGATAATTTTAAATTATCTTTTAAAATATTTACATAAAGAACATGCTTCATTTTATCATTAATAAATACCAATTTGTTTAATCCTCATGCTGGCTTACACCCTCACAATAAGAACACCTCCAACTACATGCTTTACTGTACCAACCAAGGTTTTGGCATTAAGCTCCTCATTTGTTTCCTCCATACAATTATACCCTCATCGGAAACAAAAATTTTAAATTTGCTTTCATCTGAAAAAAGACATGATTTCGAATATGCTTCGAGCTTATTTAGCATTGATTTTGAGCCAAAAGCATAAGCTTTCTGTTTTTTCCACTTCCAAAACTTTTACTTCGAGCAGAACGCCCATGTCATCTAGTTGATCTGAGTACTCGTCGAACAGTTTTAAGTGAAATGAAAGTAATAAATTTTCCAGTAAATTCTGTAGGAATCTTTAAAACACTCAAACATGGATTTTTCACAGATTTTCTAACTATAAATTTCTGATTACGTTGAGTTTTCTTTGCCGGACAACCTCTTTTTTCTTTAATTTGGACCCAATTTTCTTCTTTAAAGCATTTTGTCACGTACTGCATCGTAGAATGAGGTAAATTTACTAATTTAGCGGTGTCCCAAATCGAATTTCCGTACTTGTAATAAAAAATGATTAATTTTTGAATGCTGTTCGTTGTTTCCATACGACTACGAGCCATCTTTAAACATTAAATAAAATATAAGAAGCAAGCAATCAAAAAATAAAGCCAAACAATTTTTAAACCTCACCAAAATGCAAAAATAAAAAAGTGGTAGACGATAATTTTAGTATTTATGAAGTTTTACGAAAATGTTTCGGGGTACGATCATTTTTGTGGCGGGTTTTATCCATGCCTCCTTACATTTTGAATTTTGGAAAAGGAAAATAAGTGAATATTGAAAATTAAAAAGTTTGCTTTTATTCAAAGTCACATGGAGATGATATGAAAAAATATTGGGCTTTACATTCGAATTCGAATCCGGGTTACAGTGCTTTTTCTGTAAATTCTTAAAGTGTGTGAACTCTTTTGTGAGACGCTGTATATTAGCTTTGAAAATGTTAATCAACGAAGTTGCAGAAATATTACTGGCCATGTATCAGTCCATATATCAGGCTATATATCAGTATATAAAGTATATCAGTCCTTTCTTCTAAAGTCCATAATTTAATGCGCATCCGTGATGGCAGTGTGGCAAGACTCGAAATAGATGTTGACACGAAACCAAGTTCAGCTAATTACTATCCTTATTTCTAGTCACATTAGACCTATCCCTCATAGACAATATACCTGTTGATCATAAACAATTATAATAATTTCTTGCATACGCAGATTAACGGGGATACGTCGTCACTTTAGGCGAACAACCAGAAGATCTAGAATACGTTTGCAGTGGCTAAAGCTAGGGAATGGAATGAAAAATGACGTACTTCCCTCGCGAAGCAGTATTTATATTGAAGTAAATGCAATTGTAGAGACAAGCTATGATTGGTTAATTTTTGGTTTTATGTGTTATATAACATAACTTCCATGTCATATAACATTTTTCAAGCAATGTTATATAACATGGAAGGATCTCGAATTTGGGAGAAAAGATTAATACAGGGGGAGAGCACCAAATCTAGAATAGATAATTTTGAGGTCGCCAGTTTTTTTTAAGTTGCCATCGTATTTTGTTATATCTTACATATATTCATATCATGTCCCAAAAGGCATTCAAATTGCATTGAGTGCACAATCAATAAATAAACGAATTCCAGGTTGATTGTTTCCTGTTTAAGCGCCATGCATGATATTGTTTTGGGATTCACTAATGTCTTTAATTTATAATTTTGTTATATTTGGTAAGCGGAAAGAATTTTTCCTCAAGTAATTTATAAGTTTTCAAAGTTTCTAAAATTAGATATTAACATTATCATGAAGTTTATTGATATAAATTAATGATCTTGGTATCGTACAATTCATCAAATTTGAACAATTTTTCATTTTTTTAATGCAAATAATGTTACGAGTTGGTTGGATACCAGTACTGAAAAGCCTGCCATTGTTTCCTAGAACAAGAATTTTATAAGACTTTGTGAAAGTTGCTGAACAAATTATATTGATCAAGACTTCTCAAAATAATATTCGCAAAAATAATTGTCACTTAATCTTCTAAGCATTAGAAACCTTTTTCTAAACTGATATTTTATATTTTCCTAAATACGTATGCAAACATTTCCTTCTTAAATTTGTGTATGGTCCCTAAATGTGATCCCTGAATTTATTATCAGACATTTGTGTCAATATTTGCCGTGCGGAAGAGAAGTCTTCTGTGTTTTATTTTTTAATACCGAGTGCAAAATTTTCCTAAATAAATTCATAAAGACTAGGCAAAGTATAAAAAACTAGATTTCATATTTTATGTAATTTTTTTTTAATTTAAAAATACAAGCACTCGAATCTTTGCACCATTAGCCCAAAGGATCTATTAATTTCATTTTGGCATTTTGCGTTGATTCATTATAAACGGCGAATCACTTTTTAAAATGTTGCCACCAAACATTAGAGCCCTGTATTATATTTAAAGAAATTAGATAATGAAGAATCTGCATAAATGTATGTACGTTTAAAGAAATAATGTATAAAAAATGGTTCTTAGAGCCATAAAATTTTGAATAACGTACGTCTTCACCCGAATATGGGCACCAGGAAGCCCAAATTTAGATTTTGGAATTTGTTTTATTATCTGTTTTGTAAAACATTTATGAGTTTTTCATTAAGAAACTCAACGACTTCAAATCGAGCAATGGCAAAACTGTACAGTTAAAAAAAATTATCTCCAGCGCGCGAGAGTGTGTATCGCAAATTGTAAAGATATGCTCTTTTAAATATTTTGTGGTATTGCTGTTGAATTTAATTTTATGGTTTAATTGCGAAGAACATGATATTTAATAAACAAAGATAGCACACAAAACGATAAAAAAAGCCCCTTTGGGGGTAATATAAAATCTGAAAGCTTTCAGAATTTTTTCTTTTTCCAAGTATTCTTCTAATGGAGGTATATGTCTACAACCAGGGGTTTCGAAAGTAAAATCCCTATGAGGACTTTTAAGGTCACCATATGCATCTGTGAGTCATAAGTATTAATAAACGCATAAAAAAGCATACCCCATAAAAAATTATTATCCAGCGTATCTAGTTATTTTCTGGTGGTATTACTAATGGCAATGAGGTAATCCTTAATTAAAAAGTCACAACTTTAGTTTAAAGTTCAGATTATGTTATATTCTCTTCTAGAACTCTCCAAAATGCGTTTTTAGGTTTTCTGTGCAGCAACACTGGTAACAATTAGACATAAAGTAACACTGGCCAATTTGACACTTCCGTTGATTTTCATACGCGAAATTTCCAAAATGTGGCATATATACATTTGTCTCTCTATATATATACATTCCTACCGTGCTAGCTATTGAATTTATTTCTAGAATTTCGTTCTCTAATTTATTCAAACTTTTATAATTAGTTACATTTTCTATGTAAACATTCACTCTCAAGTCTTCCATTTTTTTAAATTCCCACTATAAGCTCACACTCTCCCTATATCTTGTTCAAATTTTAAATCGTTAATAAAATACTTTTTATTTATCCATGTAAGTTCAAATACATTTTTTAAACTTGTAATGGATGACACTTGATGTTAATACAGATTTTTCACATATTAAAGTCAATTCATCGGAACTAAAGATATGCTGTTTTTATTAAATCTATTATAAGACTTAACAAATAATGACCGTTTATTAGGAATTCTCACGTGCTGTAAAAACTAATTTTACAACAACTTATAAATAACAGTGCATGACTGTGATAAATGGGATTGTAATATTTAACAAAAATAAGTGGCAACACTAAAACAGAGTTCTAAAGATTTCTTAAGTGTATGGAATTAAAGAATTGTAGTTTTATAGAGTTGGATGTAGCGGATGTAATGTCCCATTATGTAGCAAAAATTCTTCCCAAAATTCTATGTTAACGTGATAATAATATACGTTTAACATATAACCCTTTAAAATGTCCCTTGCTTCACAAACGGAGAAAGCGAAAAGAAATTACAACATGCGCAAGCGACGATTAGAGAAAGAAAAGAATAAGCGCCAAGAAAAGCTTCCTATAAAAACTCTTCGCAGCAGGTCAAGCATACGTCGCCTTGAGTCGTGGGACACTGGTGTGCAAAACGTAAGAAACAATGTAAAAATTTAGCAGACAGCCATGAAAATTGCATGTATTGCAGAAAAGGAGGTCTGAAGATCAGTACAATGAACACATAAGTCAGTAGAAACGTCATGCGTATGCAAATATCAGGAACGAAACGTCAAATGCGACACGAGCGTACACAAAACGCGTGATGTCGGCGCGTGCAGCTCAACAATAGAATAAAAGGAAGGACGGAGACACAATTCAACATATTCGCTGCAAGTGCCAGTGAGTCAGTTCGTGAAATATGGCTAGAAGAAATCACCTGGACGACTTCACACGTGGAAGAATGATTGGAAAGCTGGAGGAAGGGCGTACTGTCACCACGCGTAGCTGCTGAGTTCGGAATCAAGAAACGTGTCGTTTCGCGCGCTTGGAAAGCGTTCCAAACCACAGGTACAGCTGTGAGAAAGGTTGGTGCAGGCTGCCCGAGGACGACATCTGCAGGGGATGACCGAGAAATCGTGCTGCAGGCGAAAAGAGGCCGACAGCAGTCAGCAAGCGCCATTGCTCAGCAACTCTGTACAGCAACGGGGCGACAAGTGTCGCGGTTTACTGTGGCCAGACGCCTTCACGAAGGGAACCTATTCGCCCGCCGTCCTGAACGATGCCTCCCGTTGAAAGTTGGCCACCGTTTACAGTGGTGCAGAGAGCACAAAAACTGGACAACTAATCAATGGAGTCGTGTCCTCTTTACGGATGAGAGTCGGTTCAGTACCAGAAGCGATTCTCAACGCGTTTTGATTTGGAGAGAGGTTGGGACTCGGTTTTATCCCAGTAACATCAAGGAAAGACACCGTAACGGTGGTCCCGGAGTTCTTGTCTGGGGAGGCATTATGCTGAACGGGCCAACTGAGCTCCACGTTTTTGACAGATGGTCTGTAACCGGGGATCGCTATTGTGAGGAGATACTCCTTCCCCATGTGCGTCTGTTCCGAGGTGCCATTGGCCCAGACTTAATATTTATGGATGACAATGCACGGCCACATCGGACTCTTGCTGTTGAGGAGCTACTTTCCAGTAGATATCACTGGAATGGATTGGCCAGCGTACTCCCCAGTTTTAAACCCCATCGAATATGTGTGGGATGCTTTGGGGAGACGCATTGCAGCACGCTTACATCCTCCGGAGAACACCTAAGAACTCAAACAGATGCTGATTGAGGAATGGACACTCCTACCGCAAGAAATGTTGCACCAGCTGGTTCTGATTATGCGGAGACTGTGGGAAGCAACCATTGCAGTGAGGGGAGGGCATATCCCATATTAAGGAACATCTGCTTGTTGGTCTTCCTTTTGGATAGACAATCATGAGTCATGATACTATGCGTTCAATAAAGCTTGTTTTTGTTTGATTCCATAAAGCATGCATTGTATTCCTTTTTCAGCTCCAATGCTTTCGTCATCATTTACGTACATAACACTCTCCTTCATTTCTGGAATTCATGTCTCTCAGTTGATTTCTCTTGTAGTTATAGCAAAAAACCCTGCTGTTGCTTAAGTTTTGCAGACCAGTGGAAATCATTAGGCGAAATATTAATTGAAGAACTGGACTGCTCGAAACTCACTGGAAAAGTTCCTTAATTGCCACGATGCTTATCACTTGTCTTAATCGTAATCTTTTCTCATGTCTGCGAAAGCAGGTAATTATATAAGCCATGACGATCGTTTCAGAGTTGAAGAAAGCTCGGGCAACGGTAAAGTTCTTGCTTTCCATGATTATATCCATGGTCACTTTTCGTTGAGCTTCTCTATTTCTAGGTTAACTGCATACTTAACCTCTCGTAACAACTGCCAGGGGTTAAATTTTGATCTCCTAAATAAACGACCGGGTTTAAAATGAGGCAAAAAAGAGCCCTTTTGGTGTAGATTTTAAATAAATCTCTATCTACTTCGAAGGTGACTACGCTCAGGTGAAAAGAAAAAAAAATGTATTCCAAAAAAGGACAAAAAATAGCGTATTCATACCGAAAGCAACTGGAACAGCAAAAGGAACATGCAAATAGCGCCATCTGTCGAGACAAATTATAATGCAAACCGTAGATCTAAAACATTAGAATTATGAAAGTATTAAGAAGAAATGGATTGGAATTATTTAATAACTAAAGAACTATCGTTAACTAAAGAAGTTAGTTTTTATGGGTGTAAAAAACTTCATGGAAATTTAATTCACTAATTGAAGAAGCTTCACTGATAATTCTTGAAGAACTGAAATCAAAATTATGTATAAATGCCTAAATGTAATTAACGATTGATAATTAGTTTACTTCTCTTTTTCGAACATAACATCCGTATTCCTTGGAGAGAAATTTAAACGTTGTTTTAGTTTGGTTGAAATATGAGACCTCACCGTTACTGAAGCTGTCAAAACGATTTAACTTGATTAAGTGAATGACAAAAAATTGTAAAAAGATTACAACAGTATGACTGAAGATAGCGTTAAAGATCATAATTAAATTAATATTATTATTACATGAATTCACTTTCAAAATACACGGTTGTAAGGGGCAGCAACACTCAAAATTACACTGGTGTGCAAAAATTAAGGACGACACGGTTTTTTCAATATAACTTTGTACAAAAGCTTTCCAAATCAACACATTTAATACCGTAAGATCCCCAATACGTAAGGACATGAGTAATGTAAGCAATACTTACTAAAAGAGAAATCAGATGGATAAAAAGAAGCTTTATTCAAAAAGTAGCATGGAGCGCAATGCGACTGAAGGCCGAACCATCCCTGTGATGGGTGTCCAGCAAGAAAACATCAGGTCTTTAATAGGGGATATGATCTCCCCTGACTGCTAGACAGGTTTCACATCATTTGTGCATGCTGGATATGTGGTTGTTAATGAGCTGTTGAGACACTGCTGCTCGTTCCTTTTGTAGCACCAATCGCAGTTTCGGAATCGTTACTGGCGATAAGTTGCGTGCTGCCGCGGGTCTCCCTAGTACGTTCCCTACATGCTTGACGGGATTTAGATCCAGAGACCTTGCCGACCAATCCATGTGTTCAATATCTTCACTCTCCAACAGCTCTTCGACAGTAACTGTGAGATGAGGTGGAGCATTGTTGTCCATGAAGAGGAACTGAGGACCCATAGCCCTTGTGAAAAGACGCACGTAAGGACGAAGAACCTCGTTACAATAGCAGTCCCAGGTGATGAACCTCCTTGGGAGACATGAAGGTAGGTTCGGCTACCAAGCATTATGTCTGCTCGAACGAGAACTCCGCGACCTTTAAAACAGTCCCTTTTGATGATATTAAAGGGGTTATTGCGTGTTCCCCGCTCTGTCCAGATGTGTATGTGTCTAGAATCGCAACTCAGACTAAATCTGCTCTCATCTGTAAAGAGTACTCGACCCCATTCATTGTCTCTCTAATTCCGGTGCTCCCTGTCACCAGAGAGAACGCCGGTGTTCCCGTCACCAGAGAGAACGCCTTCTCCGATGGGCAGGCGTTAGAGGTACACACCGTACAGGGTGTCGTGCAAACAGACCTCCACCGTTCAGGCTTCTGGCCACGGTAAAACGTGACATCGGTCGTCCAGTCGCGTGTGTCTAGCGATTTCTCCCGCTGTCTGCCGCCTGTTTCTTCTGGCCTGTAGGGCAATATACCGGTCATCTGCGGGTGTGGTTCCTCGTGGACGACCACTACTAAACCGCCGGATAACTGTTCCTGTAGTTTGAAATTGTCTCCAAAGTCGTGAAACGATGCTGTGTGCAATTCTGAACTCTGCAGCCACACTTGTCACACTGCGGCCTTCCTCCAACTTCCCAATGATTCGACCTCGGGTAAAAGTATCCAGATGTCGTCTAACAGATTGATTATTCGCCATTTCTCGCTGAGTCAGCAACTCGGTGTGATTTTAACTGCTATACGGCGTGGAATCTCTTTGCCAGAAATACTGATCTTACACCGACAACATGCTTTATACTACTCAGACACTCCCCCATTACGTCTACCTGCATATCTGCGCATGTGCTACCGTACATCACCTTACTTAATCTCCTGATTGGTCTTTCTGTCCGCTCTGCCTCTTCGTTCAGCTGATATGCTAATTTTTCGACTTCGTCCTTAATTTTTGCACACCAGTGTAAGCTTGAAAATGGGTATTGAAGGAAACTAAAAGTTGCCGAGTTTTCTGTTGATGGAAAAATAAACATTTTGACGTTCTTCAATTGAATCTTTTTACAGATTTTATCTAATTTTTTTGATCTAATCTAAATTTATCTAATCTTTTTGATGCAGAGATCTTTGCAATCTAACTAGCTCTCGAAACCCTCAAGATAAAGATCGATTGTTTCTCTAAAGCAGCTATTCTGGTCGATTTCAATTCAGCCATTCAGGCTGTTTTTATAAATTATGGCACAGATACGCAGATTATCTCAGAAATAAGATAAACCTTCAACTTTCTTTATAAATACAACAAAACAATCGTTTTTCTATGGATCCCTTCACATGTAGGTATCGACGATAATGAAAAGGTAGACTTACTAGCTAAGAGAGGTCACTTGAGCCACAAGACAGCAAACCACTTCCTGCAGAGTCACTTAAAAAGTATATTTTTGAGAAATTAATTTATACTCTTAAATCGCAGCAGGCATCAAAATCAACAGGCAAACTCTGGGCTAACATTCAAGGCACTTAAAAAACGTTTTGTCGAAAACTAAATAAAGAGGCTGTGGCAAACTTCAGACTGCAAACAGGCCATGATTGCATGGCACATCATCTTAGTAAAATTGGCATCGTTCCATCTAGTAGTAGATAATGCCAAATTTGTATTTCGGGCATCATGAATGCAGAGCATCTTTTTATATGCCCAGAACTAGATAAAGAGTCTCATGAACGTGGTGAGATAGGCAAACTATACTGGAATGCCAGAACTTTCATGAACTCCTTGTAAAGACTGCATGTCTTATGTTCTTTTCCTTGGTGTTTAGGTTTTATTTTTTAACGTTTTTACTTTTGTTCCCATGTTCATTTGTTCGGGTTGTTATCTTGAATGTTTGTTCTTTTTTATTATATATCATTGTTCTTGTGCGATACTTGAGCTGTTTATAATGTTTGGATTGATCTTTCCAATAACATATGTATCAACAACATATCAACAACAGTTTTATCCATACGTATCAACAACAGCTTTATCTAATTTTAGATCCAAATCAGTGTTATTAGCCATATGCATCAACAACAGTTTATTAGCCATATGTATCAACAACAGCCAAATTATTATTAGCCATATTATCAACAAAAATTTTATCTAATTTTAGATCCAAATCAGTGTTATTAGCCATATGCATCAACAACAGTTTATTAGCCATATGTATCAACAACAGCCAAATTATTATTAGCCATATTATCAACAAAAATTTTATCTAATTTGAGATCCAAATTTCCCATTATATTCGTCGCATCGATATTTGGCTTTCAAAGCAAAATTTATGTTTTTCAATTCTGTTAAACTAAACGAGCGGACTGTACAAAGGAAAATGAAACAATTTTATTAATGTTAATTACTGATATTATACTACTAACATGCGCTGGCATGTTGTTTAAACTAGTGCTGGAAGAAACTCAAAACCGTTTTCAATATGTTCGCTGTATGTTATAAGTCCATCAGCCCTACCCCAGATTTGGCTAACGGGATGGCAGTCAGCCTTTGCTAACCGCTATATCGTCCAGGTCAGCTCCCAAGACAGTATGAATAAGCAGTGAATCATTTACTGTAATTAACTGGCTGATGTATATTTTTGTCACTTTTGCATAAAAGGGAGTTTACGTTTCAAACAAGAAATATTTTTATTGCTTTTGAAAACGATTCAGAATGACAGTTTACACTGCTAAGTACATGTCTGAAAGAATATTTTGCACCAAAATTTTGTCACGAATGATTCAAAAATAAACTTTTCCTCGGAAATAAAATGTGCCGACTTTGTTATAGGACACAGAAAAGGAAATACGTTTTAACTTCTAAAGAACGGTTGCAATTCATGTAATATAATATATGCAAGCATTGCGCGGGAACAGCATGCATATTTCATGGAGTCACCTTCCATATCCTTTGCCGGATTTAGACTTTGCCATGCCTCCTGGTATAAGCCTTTTTCTCTACTTTTTCCCTTTCAGTTTATTGCCTTGTTTTCGGTTCTTTGTATTTAGAGATGCAAGATTTTATGCAGATACCTCGTATTTTAAAGCGTGATAATATTATGTGTACTAGCTTTCCAAAGCAAAATGCTTTCCTTAGAATAAATTTTAATACATAAAATAAAAGTAATATAACAGTACATTATATAACTCTAATATCAACTTTAATTTTAAACATGGTGAAGGCTAAATTGCTTTAAAGAAAATATATTCTTCCACTTAATGGAAAATAAATACCGAAAACATGATTGAGAATAAGTATAGACGTAGATTTCTTCATTTACTTTAAAAGTTACTCTATCGAAGAAGCGTTGTTAGCCGCAGAAATGTTTTAAAGAATTTGAAAAGCCCGACGTTCTACCATGAAACTTTTAACAGCAAATTTAATTAAGAAATTCTAAAATAAATACATTTCCTTTCTAGGAGTCAATTTCTGTTTGATATCTTTATTTAATTTTCAGAGACATCAGGTATTTTTGAAGCAGGATTCATGAAAAATGAGTAATGTCCTCGCCGGGACTCCAACCACGGACCTCTCGAATACGCGCCGAGCGTCCTGACCACTAAGGCATGACAAGAACGCAGTATAAATAACTTATAAATTATGTCAAGACATAGCATTAATTATGATTATTACATAAGTAATTCATTTTATTAACTTTTATTTAAATTTCTGTTGTTGTTGTTGCTGTTTATTTTCAATTGGTTCAGAAATTGTCGTTGAGAAAATTATGCAATTTTCTTTGACACTTCCGATGAAATGCTGAACATTTGTAGAAGATACATTTAAATAGTGAACTGAAAATTCGAACGACGGATCTTCCGATTCTTAGCTGGACGCGTTGCTACTCACACCACGAAGGTACGCATGAGGGAACGCGATAATACCTAATAACTTCAAATTATCTGTATCAAAAGTGCAATTCTGTCAAAATTAAATAATAGTTAGACTTTCTAAAACCCTTCAAAGTTGTTTAGGTATTTCAGTTCATTGTAATAACTGGGATACAAATTAGTAAATATCCAGGGCACTATGACAAGAATTTGGAAAAGTTTTATAAACAAGGAAGTTGCGCACTGGTTGAAAGCAATCAAAATTTAATTTTTTTAATACATTTTCAATTATTAGCCCAAAGGGGCAATTTGCCCATAAGGGCTATTAATTTGGTTTTGTAATTTTGCGTTGGTTCACTATAAACGGCGTTTCACTTTTCAAATTAATGCCACCAAATATTAGAGTTTTGCATTATATTTTGAGAAATTAAATAATGAAGAATCTGCATGAATGTATATATGCTTCTCGCAATGTGAAAAAACAGTGTTACCTAGAGCCATCGAATTTTGAATAACGTAGGGGCATCTGGAAGGCCGCATTTGGAATTTGTTTTATTAACCATTTCATATTTCGTAAAAGTTTAACGAATATTTTATTAACAAACTCAACGATTTCAAAGCAAGCAATGGCCACACTGTACGAAAAAAAAATATCCAACGCGCGAGACTGTGTATCGAAATTCTAAAGATATGATTTTTAAAAATTATTTTGTGATATTGCTGTTGAATGAAATTTTATGGTTTAAGTGCCAAAAACATGATATTTAATAAATAAGGGTAATACACAAAATGTTAAAACATGCCCCCTTGGGTGTAATATAAAATCTGAAAGCTTTTAGATTTTATTTTTAAATTTTTCTAGTAATTTTAAATTAATAGACTGTGCCTGTAATTAAATATAACTTGTGTCAAATCCCCCAATAGACGTGTAAGAGACTTACTGGTATGTCTAAGATGAAACACAACTTACGAAATGTGTAAAAGACCCTTTTATTTTAAACTAACAGAAGCTGAACAGAAAGCACACCTGGTGCTTACAAATCAGCCAGCATTTATGAAGTGAACTGAAAAGTATAACTTTCAATTAAAACTAAATCAAATTATTTATTAGTCAAAGGCTAGACCGAGATATTTAAACTCGGAAGTACTATCTTAAGCCTACATTGGCGTGACAGTACTATCGGCAAGAATAAAGCGTCGCCGTAGACAGGAACGCTTAACTTAGGTGAAGAACTAACATAATGTAGCTTTCAACAGACAGAACACGCTCTCTATAAAACAATCTCAAACCCTCTCTAAAATACACGAGAGGTGATTTGCATTCTGGCAGGAAAATGGAAAGAGAAGTAACAACGCAGATTCGGAATATAAAATAACTGGTTAATTAACATAAATAAACCTTACAGGATGGTTGGCATTGTAACACGTAATACTGTATCTTTGACTGTGCACATCTGCATATTTTTAGCTGTAAAATTGTTTGATTATAGCTTGTTAAAAATCATAGCTGCATAATATAATTCAAAATTCTCAATTTAAAGACTTAAATAAATTAAAAGCAAGCATAATAATAAGAAGGAAGTGACAATTTTAAATTTAAATATTTGCAAAATACAGCATTAATTCAAAATTAAGTTAAATTTAAAGAAACGCTGACATTATTTCTGTAGTCAGCAACATAGATCCACATTTTCATATTCATGACCCCAAAATCGTTGTTTCGTAAATAAAATTTCTGTTTCTTAATTTCTTAATAAAATTTCGACCTTAAAAAGAGGTTAAATGTATACGCATAATTTAAAATTTGAGTGTGCTTTATAAATACGTGCCATGGATAACGCAATTAAAAGACACACCACTTTAATGAAACGAAATCATAAAATATTCCTTGATTACCCACAACCCTATTTTCAAACACCTATTTACTACATACAAGTCTAGGAACTCGGTTTACAAAATTACTAAATCACGAGGACAGTTTATTCACCATTGTTTCTATCTACTTCGCTGAGACAATGCAAAAAATCTTTCACCATATAGAGGAATCGGAAGTTACAGAATTGAGAGAAATCTAAAAAGTACTCGAGAGGTTATTAAAGTCTTGTACTGCTATGAAAATGTGGATTGCAGAAGAGTGGATGGTGAGGACATACAGACGATCTGAGAGCTCCTGAATAATACAGCAGGGGTCATTAAACTACGGCCCATTGAAGTTTTTTAAAATTATTTTCCAAAATTTAAAATAAGCAAGATAACATACATATTAACTATTTTATGAAGCAAACAGTCGATAAGTACACAGAGCAAAAAAAGGGGGCAATTCTATATCTCCCGTTCTACAGGGCGGATTGAAGAAATTCAAAAAGCGTTTGAATTTCGTCAATCGACCCAGTAGAACGAGAGATAAAATCCCTTAAAAGCGCAACTTAGGATATATATTAGTAGGATCATTGTTCTAATATAGGTGTTTTGACACAAAATCGGGCTTTTTCTAAAATGACAGGCCAATTTGCTTTTCCATATTTTGAGTCTACGACTCAGATTATGCCTAAATATGAAATTTTTTTAAACTTTGGTGCTAAATTTACAAAGAAATTCAAAAATTTATCATGGAGCATTTTTTTTTCGTTTGCGCCAAGAATAACTACTTCGCGAACTTCTAATTTATAGCTACCTATTTTCCTTTCCTTTTTTTTCAATGTACGCGAGCGGAAAAGTCATCTGGCGTTATTATCGCTTATAGAAAATATGCCAAATTTCAAAACGCGGCAATATGTAAATTCATGTATTTTGAATAACAAAATTCTAATTTTTTGACCGTGTGCCTAAAAGAACATCTACCTTAATATGACGCTAAAAATTTTATAGGTTTTACAATAATTTTTCGAAAAATTTATAAAAAATCTTTAAAAATAAATCATAAAAAATAGACGAATTTTAATTGGAATGAACCTAAATTTCGAAATGTAAAATGAAGAATCAAATAAGTTTAATAAAAAAAGAGATATTATTAAATACATATCAAATTCAATTAATATTGAGGAGCTGAAGTTTTGAGAGCTAATTTTTTAAAAAACAACTTTTGAGATTTTTACAAAACTTGGAATTTTGACATAGTTTGGATTGTAGAATCAAAATATGGAAAAAATTGGCATGTCGTTTCAGAAAGGTCCGATTTTGTGTCAAAATGCCTATATTAGAACAATGCTATATACAAATCTAATATATATCCTAAGTCGCGCTTTCGAGACATGAAAAACTCAAGTAGAATTCCGTCAATCGGCCCAGCAGAACGGTAGATATAGAACTGCTCCCCCCCCGCAGTGTACCATTGTAGGAAAACTCCAGGTCTTTTAGAAAGCTTCAGTTGTTCGTTTCCTCAACCTTTGTTCGTAAACTCTTACATACCTTGCACTTTTTTTTTCGGGGGGGGGGGGGTGTTGTCTTG
>KK120082.1:127337-156788 GCA_000611955.2 Stegodyphus mimosarum | reverse complement strand
AAAAGCAGGGAAAAAAACGTATCCTTCTTTTTTTCCCGTTTTTTATACTCAGCTTTATATATAAAGGCAGACACGGGATAAAAATTTGGAAGCATTTCTTTCTTAATATTTCTAATAATCACAGACCTCCAAAAAAGTGTTGGAAAAAATAACAGCAGAACTTTTTTCATCTTTCAGGAAGAACAAAATGCTATTTTTTATTTATGACAAATTACTGAAGGGCAAATTTTGAACATTTCCTTCGCTAATTTGGGTTAATGAAGATAATTTCCTCTGCGACCAAACCCATTACTTGCTCTTTTTTCCGCGTAAACATAGCAAGTATTTCATTTGTCTTAGAACAACATGTTGCGATTTCTCGCTTTTCTGGTGCAGTTATTCAGTTATTGGATTCATCTAACATGAGCTGCAATTATTTTTAAATGCCAGAGTTTCATCAAATACGAAGTAGTCTAATATTTTTAACAAACATTGGATTTATATTTTCTTAAACATTATCAAATCTCGTTTACGTTCTTTAACCAGTTAATTTATGTACAAATCGCTTACCTGTCTCCCTTATTTCCATTTTTCTGCCGGATTGTAAATTTCTAAATAAGGTTGAAAAAAGAGAGTATTTTATAAAGAAAGATTTCAGAGGGTAGAATCAGAGCGTCTTCTGGCTGCTGAAGGCCACGTTGTTCAGTGATTTCCTTGCGAGAAGTATTCTGCAGAGTTGCGTTATTCTCCCTATTAGGCTTCTTAAGAGCCGATCTTAGATAAGAGCCAGCTTGCAAACTGTGAAACAATTAGGCTAAACTTAATTTCACCAATTTTAGTTCATCCATTATCTTTAATTTAAGCAAAACTATTGGCTTCTGTAAGCACCAGTTGGTGCCGTCTGTTAAATACTATTTCAGTCAATAAAAGTCCTTAAAGCTTCGTTCAGACGACGGTATAAAGGGCATGAGTGGTTAAGGACGAGCTGCGTTGCCAGGCAACTAGTCTGCGTTACGTCACAAAATCTGGTTCAAGGCTTTTATCATAAAGTTCGAAGTTTCCAACTTTATGCCGCCTTGAGACAAGCGTCGAACAATCAGAGCGAAAGCTCAAGACCTGAAGGGGGAAACAGAGCGGGAAAGCTGTAGACACATCCACGCATGCGCAAATTAGCTTCTCTAAGTGGCTGCGGCTTAGACCCTGAGTCGCAGGTGTGAACGGAATTCCCGGATTTTATTCCTTGCGACTATGCCTCTGTGACATTTACGTCACCAAATTTTTCATAAAACAAATACAATAAATAAGATTAAAACTTAAATCTATCACTTCCATTATTTCCCAAAAAATATGTTTCTGAGAAATAAGCTCTGCTGTCAATTAATTCTTGGAAATATGATTTATTAATTTTTTCACTTTTCTTCTTGCTCTGTTGATATAGTAATCCGTAAAGCTAAATTTTCATACGAAAAAACTTAAATGCATTTTGAGCATACTTTTTTGTTCATTATCGAAACAAGAAATTCTCCTGGTGTATGAAAATATCGTCTAATCGTCTATGCCAGTGATGTCAAACTCAAATTATATACGGGCTAAATGCATGATCTCAAAACAGTTGACGAACCAGAATTTATTTTTGAAACAAAAGGAAAATATACCAGGTTAAAAAAATCTATACTATTGAAATCTGTGCGAGACTGCCTGTTTTTTTCCTTTGTAACATCATCATCTCCGGAACAGCGGACGTTGAGTTTCGAAAGAGGTACCCCCGGATCCCAAAAATTCGTGGGAAGCCTCCGAGTAGAAACAGTCTATCACACTGGAGATAAAAACTGCTTTATTTCGAAGAGTATTGGGAACTGCTCGCTTTCAAATCGTACAGTTTATTAATAAAAAACTTGTTACGTTTTACAAAATGTGAAATAAAAATAGCATTGCCAAATATTAAACATATTATTATTATTATATAAAATCATATTCGAAAGTTGAAGAAAGCACGCGATTACACGTGATGTCATTGTCGGAAATGTTCCGTTAATGTCCGCATTTTAAATACGATCCATAACAAAAAAATCGATGCACCAAGAAGGATTTGTCCTAGGGAGACAAAAATTGCTGGATAGGAAGATTATGTACAGAATAGAAAATGATTATAATTTCAAAACAATTGAATGATTTAGTTCAGAGTTACACTGTTACAAATTAATTAATAAGGTGTTGAGCTACCTTTAGCCTGGATGCAAGCTGCCACAGGGCGTGGCATAGACTGCTAAAGCTCCCAGATGGTCTCTTGAGGTATTTCTTGCCAAATTTACTCCAATTGTTGGGCGAGGTCATCAACATTCCCTGGTAGATGCCGTCGCCTTCCTATCATATCCTAGACGTGCTTGATGGGAAAGAGATCTGGGGATCTGGCTGGCCAAGTAAGTGTTTGACAAGCTGTAAGAGAGTTCATGCCAACATGTGCCGTATATGGTCTGGAATTATCTTGCTGGCCAGGGTACTGCAAATGGAACGGTAGCGAAACAAGTCTCAGAATATCGTCGACGTATAGCTGTGCTGTAAGTGTGCCTCTAATGACGACCAAAGGGGTCCGGCCATCAAGGAAAATGGCACCTTATACCATAACTCCAGTTTGAGGGCCTGTGGAGCGTAGAATAGTGAAAGCTGTTCGGCACGCTGTTCTGGGTGCCTCCAGACACGTTTTCGATGACCGTCACGATACAGTTGGAAACGGGATTCGTCGCTAAAGACTATACGCCCCCAGTCAGTGAATGGTCATGGTAGACACTCGTGTGCGGATCGCACGTCTGATGGTTAATAGTTATGAATCAGGCGCTGTGACAACTGATCTGACAATCACTCTGTCCTACCTATCTGTTGTGACCCTAAGTAGACCGCTATCATCATGACGCTGAAATATGCCATTGTCCACCCATTCTTGCGGCATCTTCTAATTGCCGCATGGCTTCGACGCATATGATGAGCGATTCTCCGATTTGCCCAACCTGCCTCTTTCAATTCAATGAAGCGATCTCTTTCAAACTCTTACGGTTGCTCGCAATGAGCTCGAATTCTGCGGCGAGGTATTGTTTCAGTGGTTAAAAGGTATACTAAATCGCAATGCAACAGGAATTTTTAAAAACAGTTTAAGAACATCTGCTTATGTACATCTGCTGGATGCGCAGTTTCGATGCTTTGGAGATCGCACTATTCATTCATTGGACACAAAGTTTTAATCATTTGCATATTTGGTCAAAACATTTATGATTTCAAAGTAATCGGATGATCCCTTTTTAGTGCGTCGAGTTTTTTTTTTTTTTTTGTTGTTGTTGTTGTTGTTATAGAGTGTAAATAACTGCTGTTGACAACATTTTTGTTTCAGGTAGGATACTTGACAAGATATGTTATTGTCATATTTTTATTGATATTCAGTAAAGGTTGTCATGCTACATTAAATTTAAACCATAACGTCATACGTATACATATTAACCTGAAGTGTCAAAAGCTTTTATTCCTGATTTGGCAACAGAAGATTATAAACGAATTTGCTGTTGCTTGGAAAGAATGAATTGATTTCGTTTAGAATGGAATGTTTTCATGTATTTTCTTTTCAGATTTACTTAGAAATTTTACACCCTTTACAAATATCTGTTATACTTTTAGAGTTAGCAGTAAGTCGCATAACGTCTACATACAGTTAAACACTTCATATGCTAGCAAAGAAAGTCAGACTCTGCAATTTGCTATCCATATAATACGATATGTAAAGACTTCCTGTTTTATCAGATTAAATATGTCAAACGAATGTAAAACTAAGCCTGGTTTTCTTACAATAAGTGAATCAGAAGTGATTAAACCCGTTGACATTTTAAAAAATATATTTTGCTATAGACAGAGAAACGTTAATAATTTTTTACTTCAATCTCTTTTTATAGCTCAAGCTTTCAAGAATTATATTTTTTCCCCTTTTAAAATATAAAGAACCCCTTTTCACAACGCGAATTAGAATTACGCATCTTTAAATACTACTTGAATGCAGGAATTCCCAACTCTTTTCTTACATCGACCCCTTTTAATAGAATAGATTTCTTCTTCGAACCATTTACGTTTTTCTATATATAATATACAGCATGCAATATAGTCATAATACAAATAATTGCTTACAAGTTAAACTAAAAATATTTACGAAAGTTTTGACAAAATCAATTTTTAGATTTTTGTTTTATAATTTTTTGTATTATTCTTTTTAATTTAAAAAAAAACTTAAACACTTCTTCAGAAACTGAACTACAGATTCTAAATTGTACAAAAATTCGATTTAAATTAATGAACTGGCTGCGATTGATGTATTGATGCAATTTATACGCTATTTGGCATAAAATTTCCTAACTTAATTCTTTAGGCACCCCATTCAAAAATATTCAACTTGTTTTCTGCTTCCTTTAGTAAATTAATGACTTGATTAAGTCATGCATCTAATAGGTAAAAATGGGGAAAAGCCAAGAATGTTAGTTCGTTGAGAGCTTTTAGTTTGAAACATTTCTTTCGGGTGGTTTTTAAATCTCAAAACGTACCGTACCCATGCTTTTTGAATAGCAATTGCGCTTAAATTTAATCCTCCAATCCAATAAACTCTCCTTGTATAATAATATCGGCTGTATCCCAGTGTACGGTACGCTATTTTGGCGATTTTTTTGGCGTATTTTTGGCGCCATTTTTCGGGCGATACTTATTTTCTCCTTGTCAACTTCACCCATTCTCTCCCGTTAAAAGATGGTAACCTCGTTCTCTCCTTTGGTTTGTGTGCGTTATCGGATCCTCTTTGGAGTAACTTTGGAGTAACTTGCGCAAGAGTAAAAGACGAATGGGTTTTTGGAGGTGTAGAGCGCGGGTCGAATGTTTGTTTTGTAGAAGTTGTTGAAAACAGAAGTGCACCTGTTCTATTAGATGTATTAACTAAGTATGTTTTACCTGGAAGCACTGTAATATCTGATTGCTGGAAGGCATATGACTGTTTGGAGGATGAGGGTTTTGTTCACTTAAAGGTGAATCACAGTATCACTTTTAAGGATCCAGACACAGGCGCTCACACCAATACGGTTGAGGGGATGTGGAACTGCATCAAAAGAAACCTCAAACAAGTGAGGAAAATTGATGAGGGTTTCGACTCCTATCTATCAGAATTTATGTGGCGGCGGATACATCAAGAAAATTATCCCAAATTATTTACGACATTCCTTGATGCAATCCGCGATGTTTATCCGCCGGCCACACACGATGCACCTAAAATTAAGGCAGCAAAAGGAAAGATGAAGAATCACGAGAATTAAAAAGTAAGTGTTTATGCCTTTGTTGATTTTATGAAAGTGTTTTTTGTCTTTCTAAAATTTTTGAAATTTATTGTTGTTGTATTTTCTTGTTTTTGGTGACTATTTTCGGAGCACGACTCCATAGAGTTCACGCTGAGTTTCTAGGTCTAACACGAAGATACATCGACCGCTCGCCATCGGAACATCGTCGGCGTCACGTTTTCCGATGTTGCGATGGCGAACGGTCGGTGTCCCGCACGTGTTAGGCTTAGGTACTTGACGTGTGCTTCGCGGAGTTGTGTTTCGCCAATAATCGCCAAAAACAAAATGGCGGACAAGGAGCGTACCGTTCACTGAGAATTAACCAATAATATCAAGATGAGACTGATTGCAGTTCAATGGTTCTCGTATCCTTCATATTACGTCTTAGACAAACAAGGTGTTAATTAGCTCTATTTAATCGTCTCATTTGAAGACAAATTCATGCTACTGCCACAGCTACGTTTCTGATACTGGACGAGCTAGTATACCTGCTGTCATTTAACCCATCACTTGGCAAACTATTTCCAGTTTCCTTGCAGAATTAATGTTGCTATTATTTGTGTATCCTCTATTACTGAGGATGTTTTATCCTCTATTACTGAGTATTAGTTTTGTTGCCTCCACCTAGAATGGTCTTAGAACCGAGAACTTTAAATGCAGAATGATGTCAAATTACCTTCAGTGGAGTATCTCACTTTTCTTTCATGTCTGCAGATGGACGATTTTGTGTTACAGTGTCAACTAGGGAATGGACAATTCTGCCAAACATGATGAAGAACATACATCTCGAAAACAAACCTTGACAGTCTGTGAAGCTATCAACTACTTGGTCTCCTTTGTCTCATTCAATACGTGAAGTTTAAAAACTGCTTGATATATTCACGTAAATCTGGAATCCATAGCACTCCGCTTTATAGGTGAAGCAAATGGCAAACCATATTTCAGCGGAACATTCCCGTATCTTTCAACGGTATCTACGAAGTGCCGAGACGGCCTTTAGTGTGGTCTATAAGATTGCTATATTTATCGACAGTTAAAAATGTCAGAGAAATCATCGGACATTGTCTATAATCTCCACCATAATCTCTTCAACAAATACACTATACAACATTCGGATATTTTACTACCTCAAAGATTAGCGAAAAGCATTGATCACAAGTACATTAGAAGTCCAGAAATACGCAATGCTTGGGACCAGAGCTTGTGCGGATTTTAGGATTTTGCGGATTTCAGGACAGAAAACGTAAATCATAATATTCAGACTAAAAGTGTAAAATTAATAACGGCATATTAGATGCATCTACTTAAATTATTATGTACAATAATAAACATTATTACATTAATTTATTATATGCATTGAATTATATATATACATTATTCATTTATATTAGTGATTATAGGAATATTTTAAAGCATTAAGGATATATACAATAAACACATATAAAAATAAGGGATATTAATGAAGCATAAAATATTTCCATTATTAAATAAAATGTTTCTATTATATTTATAATTTTTTACCTATTTCAAACATTTTTCTGATAGAGGTTTGTTTTAAAACCTTACGGTTCTCCAGAATAAGTTTTTTTGCAAATTCTATAGGGTCATATTGCTCTGTGACACAGCTCTATTGTTCTAAATATTTTAGGTATTTTTCACCATGTTCCAAACCCTCATTAAAAGATATTTTCTCACTCCTATCAAATTCACTACCTGTGTTGGTGTTGGAATCGTTTTCTTGCTGTGGCGATTTCAAAATCAGAGCCAGTGATTTCATCATTGGTTATCTGATATGCTAGTATTGGCTCATTCGAACACATCATCCGTATTAAAAACCTCTTCTGGTCTAAGACTTTTTCCTGCCACTATCACAGAATCATTATTATTCGGTAATTATGACGTCATTATTGGATAAATATTTTTTCTTTGGAATTCATTATCCATGTTGCGGTTTCTGGAACCTATAAATTGAATGTTTATATTTTGAGAGGCAATGCGGATTTAAGGAATTGGCGGATTTCAGGTCGGCGGATTTTCGGTATTTGACTGTAATATAAAAAAAAATTAATTCCTACTTAATTCAATTAATTCCTACTTAATTCAACAAAAAAATTATTTTAGTTACATTTTATTAACATTTTTCTTTTCTAATTTATGAAGCTGATGGTGGTCTATAATTATCTCATTCTATCCATCTCTTGTAATGCTTCATTATTTCAAGAAACCTTTTCAGTGAGTTTCGAGCAGTCCAATTCTTCAGTTAATATTCCATCTAATGATTTCACGCGACTCAAGGCGACATATGCTTGACCTGCTGCGGAGAGTTTTCGTACGAAGCTTTTCTTGGCACTTATGTTTATCTTTCTCTAATCGTCGCTTACGTTGTGTTGTAGTTTCTTTTCGCTTTCTTTTTTGCATTCTAAGTATGTGAAGCAAGGCACATTTTAAAGGGTTATATTTTAAACATATATTATAATCACCTTAACACAGAAATATACTTTTAGGAATATACTTCCATACACTTTAAAAATCTTTAGAACTCTGTCTTACTGTTGCCACTTAATTTTGTTAAATATTACAATCCCATTTATCACAGTCATGTACTATTTTTTATAAGTTGTTATAGATTAATTTTTACAGCACGTGAGAATTCCTAATAAACGGTCATTATTTGTATATCTTATAATATATTTAATAAAAACAGCATATCTTTAGTTCCGATAAACAGGAATAAATAAGTAGGAATTGACTTTAATATGTGAAAAACCTATAACGTCAAGTGTCATCCACTATAAGTTTAAAAAAATGTATTTGGTTTCGAGTGGATGAACAAAAAGTATTTTATTCACGACTGAAAATTTGAACAAGATGTAGGGAGAGTGTGCGTTAATAGTAAGAATTTATCAAGATATATGGAAAGTGTAAGCTAATAACGGGAATTTAATAATAAAGATGAAAGCATATCATATTAATTGTGCAAATTTCATCATTTTTACAAGAAATAAATGCATTCTTTAGGCAGAAATAGTTTAAATACCCTCTTTATTGTTTAAGTACAAATGTCCATTACATGGCAGAGAAAGTGTAAGTGTCATTTACAGTGATTACTATTTTTACAAGTATGAAAATTATGATATTTTATAAAGAAACTGTTTTATTTTTTTAACTAGCCGCTTGCAACGACAGCTGCCTAAAATAGTTATTATAAAAGAAGAGAAAAATTATAATTATTTTAATTTATCTATCTGGAGTAATTTCATAAAAGCATTTAAAAATAAATTTTAATAATAAACCGAAAATATTGCATTTTTGATTATATTAATTAAATCAAAAATTACATATGTTTCAAATTAAAATGTTTCTGCATATTAGATTCAATATAAATTATAGGACGAGCTGTAGTGTAGCTACAAATTATTGTATAATTTCTTAAAAGCGACAACTGCTTTTAATTATGTTTTGTAAGGTTACTGGAATGCAGAGAAAAACAAAGCTTTAAAACATTTTGTTTCAATGCACAGAAACATTTTAGTGTTACATACGGAAAATGGAATATTTATCGCTGTTTCTTTGCTTCATATCTTCTGAACTACATTTATATTGTTTTTATACGTTTTTCTATTTTTCAGTACGTATTGGCAATACTGATATTAGCTCAAATATCGATTGTTGCATTTTATTTTTTTTATATAACAATGATTTTATATAACATGATCAAGCTTTCGTATAGCTACAGCTACCATATTGCTTATTCAGTTCACGTTCTTTATATTTTGTTAAACATATCATAGTAACAACTGGCTAATATTTGTGGACAAAGAAACTGTTTCCTGTCTGATTCAGTGTAAAGGAAATCCTTGCACCCTATTACTGTCCTCTTTTTTCTATGCTCATAAATTTCAGACGTATTTAGGTGACTCAATGCATATACTTCTATTCACAGCAGCCATATTTCTATTTTTAAAGGTAACGATAGATGCAGTCGCCATTGTTTCAAAAGCTATACATATTCCCCTTCAAGCGTCGTTAAAATTTCTCTTTCCTCCTATCTTAAGAATGTGTTATGTACTCATAAAAAGGTCTTATAACACTTCTATGAAATCTTATCAAACCTCTTACAAATTGTAGATGTAGAAAAATTTATTAATCCAATGACTTTATGTTTAAGGAAAATTTACCACTTTCCGTCAAATTTATCCACTAAATCAATACGGTTTCAACAAATTTTATTACTGTAATTTAGGTATTACGTATATTTCGAAAATTTAGGAATCCAAAATACAAATACATAATTACAGTGACCTTGACTTTAAACTTTGATTAGCCTGAGAGAACAATTAGAACGACTTTTAAGCTCTTTGTTTATAAACGATTTACTCTAAGTAATTACTTTAAGAAATCTGAAAGCTTTCAGATTTCATATTACACTCAAAAGGGCTTTTTTTTCATTGACACATACATACACGTTTCTTCGACAACCATTTCGAGAGCATTTAGGCTAAAAAGACTTTAAAACAACATATCTTTAGAATTTTTGATAGAGAATCCCGCTCGCTGGAGATACAAATGTTTCATTTTGTAAATCGTTCCCACTACTCGCTTTGAAATCATTGAATTTTTTTAATAAAAATTCGTTAAAGTTTTACAAAATATCAAACAGATAATAAAAAATTTCTGAATACGAAATTCAGGCTTCCAAGTGCCCATATTCGGGTGGAGGGCTTCGTTATTCAAAATATGAGGGTTCTACGTACCGTTATTTCTTCACAGTGTGAGAAACATGCATACATTCATGCAGATTCTTCATTATTTAATTTCTTTAAATATAATGCAGGGAGGTAAAATTGGATGGCAACAATTTAAAAAGCGATTCGTCGTTTATAGTGAAACTCCACAAAATGCCGTTTTGAGACTAATAACCCTTCTGAGCCCCCGCCCCTTTGGACTAAAACTTCAAAATAAAAATGATTCTGTTACTACTAATTTAAAACCTGATAAGAATTTCTGTAAACGATTTTAACCTTAATTATTTTATTTTATAAAAATAATAATTCAGGATCTCATTTTTATGTATGTATATCAGAATTATATCACTTTGGGACAGATTAGCTAAACTTTTATTGACGATTCATAGTAAATCCTTTCAGTAAGTATTAAGGAAGCCATAATACTTAGAAATAAGTTGTTTTTGTACTTCCTAATAAATGATCCAAAACACTATATCAGTATTTTATAATTCTCTGAAATATATTGGAGATAAATTTTTCTAGCCTTAAATTTTTTTGATTTAAAATCGGGTAAGATCGGAGTCTTCGCTTAAACTTCAGTGTAGAAAATTAAAAATGCTTTTTGAATGTTGTTTTCAGTTATTTTGGTCTGGTACCTCTTTACATTTCCTTTACATAAATTCATGAGAAGATAAAGCAATATAAATATACTTGACACGTCTCTGATTTGATCCAAAGAGAAACGTACCGATTACTGATGGTTTCTTGTTTTCTTAACCTAAATTTCAGTTAGATTGAACGTAGAAATTCCTTAAACTTGAAAAGACTTGAATTCCATGTCTTTTCTTTTAAGTAACATTTTCCGCTTCTGTTCTACTCTTTTTCAACTTTCTTACTATTTGTTTCGTTCTCTTTTTTCTCTGTAAATACTAGTCTCATTTTATATCCCTACATGGACTGCTGCTCACCCATATCGTTTGTTACACTATTTGACACAATGCTAGCGGGCAAGCCCGCTGACATTAACGAAACCTTTTCGATTTACAATGAAGTCCCATGCAGTCGCGTGCTTTCTTCAACGTCAGAATATAACCTTATATAATAATAAGATTTTTAACGTACGAAAATGTGAATGGTCGAAATGGCTTCCCACGAATTTTTGGAATATGAGGGGTATCTCTCTCAAAACTCAGTTCCTCGGAGGAGATAATGCCACAAACAAACAAACAAACACGCCAAACTTTAATAGTACAGATTATGCTGTGTTATATTTCTTACGCTGAAAATAATGGGGACAAACATGTATCAGATATAAGCAGTTATAACAGAAAACAAATGTACGAAAATAAAATTATAAATGAGACGTATTATAAGAATATTATAATGAAAATAAAAGCGGCAATGTTATTTGGACCAACTTACAATTATTTATTGCATATTCAGATTCTTAATAGCATTGCATTTCTGATCATATAGAAACGCATACACTAAATGTCTTTGATATGACAAAAAAATTTCTATTTTGTTGGATTAAGCTCTTCTAAACATGAAGACATCAACGTAGCAAAGGTAAGTTGTTCACTGCATATTTTCTAAAACGTTCGCATCTAAGGTTCTCAAAATTTTTCAAAACTGTGCAACTACTATTTTAGCGAGTAGTTGGTGTGTTTAGATTAGTGAAATTTAGAAATATGAAATAGGTGTTTCAAACACATTAAACAGATAGGCATTTTGAATGAAGTTATCACTGAATGCATGTAAATACACTGTAATTAAACAGAAGATAGGCCTACTAATCTTTGTCCTTCTTTTCCAATCTTGAAATCAGTTTGAACACAGCCACACACATTCCCAGCTTTTCATTAATACTTGCTTTTTACTGTAGGAGCAATCTTTGCTTGTAAGAGACGCCGAAAACACAGCTTCTTGCGAATATGACATCCCAAGCGAAATGAGGTTGCAAATATTTGAGTAATCGAGACCTGGTGCACATTTTGGGAACCCCAGGGTGTTACACCTATGACAGGCAAAATTTTCCTGCAAGAAATATTTTCACTGTAAATATAAACTTTCAACATTACTGGATAACTTTTCATGGCAATCATATTTGTAAATCATTCGGATGACCTTTCCATGTAAGTCTGACTACATACAAGCAAAAAGACACTCTGATAAACACAGTAATCATAGCGTAATTCTAACCTTGCTAATCCGAAGAATTCGAAAGATCCCGAAGAATTCAGTATATTTTTGTACCATTCCCATAGCATCCATGGGAATGTTGCTATTGAAAATAAAATTATTCAGATAGTTTGATTTGCTTCTGATCGACATCCATTCCATTGCCGCCCAGATGATGTACTGGTTATTGGAGCTGACTGCCATACCAAAGTGCCCGGGTTCAAGTCCTGAACAAAGCATAGTTTCAACTGCCTGCCCCTTCATAGGAGGCAAATGTGGCCCACCTATTAGGTGCCTCCATAATAAAGTGACCACCACTTCTGGCCTTAGTATTGGCCAAGCCGAAGTCGGCTGGTGGCCCGTTATTGGGGATAAAAATCCATTCAATTTCTGCCTGCCTCAGAAAAACGGATATGTTTTACCTTGTTTTCTTTGTTTCTGGATGTCTAACGTTCAGAATCCAGGCCTTATACGATATAATGCGTGAGTTATATGACGTAACATTGAGGAAGGAAAATGTCTCTACTATGGCCTTATATTCAGATTGTTCGTAATTGTCGAGGCATTGATACTCATCTGTTAGATTGAAACTGCGTATCATACTACCTCTTCAAGTTAAGGACCGGTTTCTCAATTAGCTGGTTCACCAAGACTCGAACCACGGATCTCTGGAATACCCGCCCAGCGTGCTGACCGCTACACCACGAAGGCATGCGAAGAAGGTGGGAGGAATACCTTATAGTGTATTATTTTCTGGCATATGTGTTAAGATGTAAAGTTTGCTTTTTCTTAAAACTGATTATTTTAATCCAAACAAAAGCCATAAGATATTTAAAAAATCGTTTAACAAATGTAATGATATTAACAAAATTTATAACATGAGAAACATGTATTATAATATGTCTGCTGAATTTTAGTCATAGAAACTTTACTTCCTATCAAATTCTGTGAATTAAGACAAATACATTTCTAACTGAAGTAAAGTTTTCTTACAGGATTATTATCCTTAAAGTCAATAGATACCTTCATTTGTCGTGGCAAATGAAAAAGAGAAAGGCTGTACCTTCGAAACCATATACTGTTTATTCGAAATATCATTTCACAGGAGACTACTTTAGAGAACACTTCAGGCCTCGTCTTTTGACATTCACAGAAAAACAGGACGTTAGTCCTCCCGCTATCACACGCAAGAGGTAAATTTTACGACATTGTGTGAAACGGAAATGTAATCTTTGAACCATCAGCAAGTAAAAGTTGATTTTACCATCTCAGAAACACATGAGAAATAGCGTGAAATCGATATCTGTCGTTCATGTGTTGCGTAACAATTGTCTTCGATTGTATACTCTTGATAAAAATGTCTCGTCGATTCACTTCATTTCGTGGGACAATGTAGCATTATGCCCGACACGCATTTACGCTTCACGGTTCGCCGCTTCAGAAACTCTCCCTGAAAGGCGAAAAGACATTTAGCTTTCACTACCACACATGTCTGCCAATTATTGCTACTGTTACTATGTAAATGATATTAAAAGAGAAGTTAGGTGACTGCTATTTGTCAGCTAATACTTTTCATTGACATTTTAGAAATATATATTCCTAAAGAAGAAAAAAAGAAGTATTGTAATCATAAAAAGTTACGGGTGTCATATTTCAAAGAAAATTTCCATTTTAACCTCTATCCAATGCAATTTAATGACGCTTTTGCGTCACATGTGTAGGTAAAGAGAGAATTAAAGGACTCTTTTTTTTCCAAACGAATTATAACACTGATTTAAAATCGATTCAAAAGAGGGTTTTTTTTTTCGTGACGTTAGTACGTACATATGTATGCATGTATGTACCTCGCCTAACTCAAAGACGAATAGCCTCAGAACGTTGAAATTTTGTACATAGGAGTACAACAACATGTAGAGGTACAACTCCCTTTTTGGTTGCAATCGGCCACACCAAAAGTATATATGTATATATGCATATATCCACTCTGTTATTCGATTAGAGAGCTCAGTTATATATTGGTAAACTACGAATTTTTTGCTATAAAAATTATTGCATTAGATTGTTCTTATCTTCCGGTTAAGGGTTTTATGCCTTTAGTAAATCTGCGTGCAATGTTTGCACAATTATCAGCAATTTAAAAGTTGTTTAAGTACGACTAAGTCTAATTATTTTTACCTTAGCAGCCATATTTGTTTACATTTGGAACTTGGCGGAATAGTGGATTTGTTGCCAATCTAGAGAAACTAAGCTTCATAAAAACAAAGATAATGCCTTCTTTTGATATTGCGAATTAAATCGTGCTTAATCCATTCTGGAGTTTATTCGAAGAAATATGTGTTTAAGACATACTTCGTAATTTTTAATATAGATATTTTCAGTTTTTATGTATTTTTGCCTTATCGCGGAGTGAGAACTGAATTAATTGAACGCCAAATACTGAATTGTCTTTGAAAAACTGCTGCTTCTGTCTGTTTAATTTCTTTTGTACAACGTTTTAGATTTATTACAACAACGTTATAGTATTTGAAGTGAACATGAGGCAACGATTCCATAATTCTTCCGATGAAATAATTTTTGTGCAGTGTGAGTTTTAAATGAATGAGATGTAATGCTGTTAAGTGAACCTAGCGCCAGAGTGTCGCTTTGAGAAACAAATGAATTGAATTTTAAAAAGTGCATTTATTCTATTGCGGTTTATGCGCTATCGAGGAAGTGGATTTAATTCAATCCAATAAGTTTAAGTAAAATGGAAGAAAAAATGTGTATAAATATTACGTACAACGAAGTCATGTGATGTACACATAAGATTTTTTTATTCTTATTGTAAAGTATTTTTATTGCTATTATTTTATTTTTATGGATTCTTTTTATTCTTATGGTTCTTATGGTATTCTTATGTTGGTAAATTGTGCATTTTTTGCTTTAAAATAATTGAATTATGTTGTTCTTTTGTGTCTGTTAAGGTTTTCATGCATTAATCTGCAAGCAGTAGTTGCAGCGTTATCAGCAATTTAAAAGTTGTTTTAAGTGTCGCTAAGCCTTTTTTTTTACAATAGTAGCCATTTTTGTTTACATTTGAAACTTAGCACAATAGTGAATTAAGTGAGTTTCTGCATCTTCAGTGTCTTCTTGCCGAGTGGTACCAAAAGGAAACTTTTAGTTTTGTGGACCAAGAAATCTGCCTTCTTGCCTGCCGACCGAATTGCTTGTTTTTGAGTTGAAACTCTAATTATAATTGTAATTATTTTAATTGTTTTAACTTTATTTGGTGTTTTATGTTTTTCTATATTTTTTAATTTTTAATGAAGATATTTTATGTATTTTTGCCTTGTTGTGAAGTGAGAACTGAATTAATTTAATGAGAAATCTATCTCTGATAAAATTCGAGGAAATACGTTTAAATGAAATGCCGCAAAAAATGCATATAATTTAAGATTCTGTGCAAGGAAGTCATGTGGTGTCCGTATCAGATTTTTTATTTTTAGCCCAAAGGGCGTCAGCCCAGAAGGGCTATTAATTTCGTTAATTTTAATTTGGTTCACTATAAATTTCGGTTCACTTTTCAAGTTGTTGCAAGCAAATATTAGAGCCCTGTATTATATTGAAATGAATTAAATAATGAAGAATCTGAATAAATGTACATATTTTTCTCGCATTGTGATAAAACACCAGTACCTATAGACATCCAATTTTAAATAGCGGACGTCTCCACGCGAATATGAGAACAAAGAAGCCCAAATTTGGAATTTGGAATTGGATTTATCATCGATTTCATTGTATTGTAAAGCATTGGATTTATCATCGATTTCATTGTATTGTTCATTGTGTTGATTATTTTGTAAAGCATTTATGTGTTTTTGGTTAAGAAACTCGACAATTTCAATGCGAGAAATGGCACACTGTACGAAAACAAATTAGCTATATCCCGCGAGACTGTGTATCGGAAGTTTTAAATATATACTGTTTTAAACATTTCGAGATACTGTTGTTGAATTGAATTTTATGGTTTAAGTACGAAGACCGTGATATTTATTAAATAAAGGTAACACACAAAACGCCAAAAATACTCCCGTTTGGGCGTAATATAAAATCTGAAAGCTTTCAGATTTTTTCCTTTTTATTTGTTTTTGCTTTATTTATCAAATTCTTATACATATTAATGAATTTTATGGCATAGAGGATGCATTTTACAATTCTATGCACCTCAGAGTTTAACGTCTTCTCTGTTTTTTCTCTATTAATTAATAAACAGTTTCTAACTGTATAATCTGATGAACGTTGAAACTTTCAGTTAAAGCTTTTAAGCTAAACTATCAATAAAAATCTGACCAACAATTTTTAACAGCTATTCTAATTAGCCGCAAAATTTGATTTTAATGCATCAGGCAGCTTAAGAGTGACATGCATATGAAAAATATTTAAAAAGGCAAATTTATTTCCGCTGTTAAAATAACAGATTCTAAGTTCTTTGTTTTGAGCTAAAACTAAATATTGCTGCTACATTTTTGTTAGCTGTTCTCTTTGAAATACTCGTATTTTCAAATCAAAATTTCTTTCATATTTTATAACACTCAGAAAAACTGCAATGGCTGCTCGCACATCTTCAGACTATTTTCGTTGTATTTACCGAAGTATTTTACCTAAAATGTTTGTGTTTTAAATGCTGTATTTGATAACTTTTATTCTTTCCTATCTTTATATAGCGTGACTTCCAAGACTGTAAAGCCTTTTGGAATGTCGGAAGAAATATCTTATTCCATTTTTCTTGAACAGCTTCCCGAAGTCCAAAGATGGTTGTTGGTCGACCTTGTTCAATCCCCTTTTTAAAAGCTCTTTGGGTGCTCTTTGGGTATCCATGGGTGATATATCAAAAGATTTAGTAGAGGGAGTAGTATTAGTGAAGTAGTATTAGTAGTATTAGTGAATAAAGGGTACTGCCTTGAAATTAGTTTCTTGTTCCATTTAACCAAGAAATTAACATTTGATTTTGGCGTGTGGTTTCTTGCTTTTCCTTGGTGCAGTTCCATGGATTAATCGCTCTGTGTGCAAAGAGTAGTTATTTCATATTTGAAAACTTGGTATAAAATGTGTTCCCAATAATATGTAATCTTAACACATTGCTCAACTGTCTTTATGTTAATTTGCCGTTATATGAGACACCAGCAACAATCATATATCCCATTGAAAAACTTTCTTTAGATTCTTTGAAGCATATTTTAAAATTTTGTCCCCTCTTTGGTTATAATAAATGGATCTTTTTTTTATTGCATTCATTTAAATACAACCAAGATTCATCTATTGTGATAACATTATCCCATTTTTATTCGGATATATGTTTTACATAAAGAATTCTGTAGTGCGTTCGACACTATATCGTAGAGAAAGAAGATGCACGTTATGCTTTTTTTCGCTTCTTACTCCCTTGCACGACGTAAAAAGGAAGTATTGTAATCGCGAAAAATTTCGGGTATCATATTTCAACGAAAATATCCATTTTGAACGCTATCGAATGCAATTTAACGAGGTTTTTGAGCGATAAGACGTGAAGGTTTTTGCGTAAAGGACTCGTTTTCTCCAAAAAATTATAAAACTGATTTGAAATGGATTCTGACGAGACTTTTTCGTGGCGTCTGTGCGTACTTACGTATGTATGTATGTATGTATTTAGCGTAACTCAAAAACGAGTAGCCTCAGAACGTTACAATTTAGTATATAGGACTACTACGACACGTAGATGTGCACCTACTATTTTGGTAGCAATCGGCCGCACCAAAAATATATGAATATATGTATATACACTCATGTCCATAAATTAAGGATAATTCGGAGTCACGCGGAAATTGAACTCTAAAATAAATATATCACCTGTAAAATCACTACACGCATCTTCAGGAATCATATGTAAATTTCAGGAAGTAACCAGATGACACCGATGGTACGTCACAATGACTAGAGTGTAAGAGAGTGATATATAAGGAATACAGGCAAAGAGGTAAAATTGTTCACAGGCTCTTTATAAGCATTTCAGTGCAATAACCCAATAGTTATGACACAAAGGACGCATTTGGATGATTTGTTAAGGGGTAGAATTATCGGCCGTCTGGAATGTGGGCGTACCCAACTGGAAGTCTCATACGAAATTTGAATTGCCCAGAGTGTCATCTCCAGGCTTTGGCAACGATTCCAAGATAATGGTAATGTGAGTAGACGTCACAGCACATGTCGCCCCAGAGTTACGACGCCGAATGAGGACCGGTATTTGGCAGTTACTGCCAAAAGAAACAGGCGGAGCACAGCCTCAGACCTGTCTCGTCAGCTCTCTTCAGCCACTGGTACGACAATTTCAAAGCAGACCGTGTACAGAGGCTTAGGGCAGATTGGTCTATATGCTCGTAGACCTGTCAGATGCGTTCCACTTACTGCAACTCACTGTTTCCGGTTAGCCTGGAGTAGACAGCATGCATTGTGGACACCGCAACAGTGGGCTTGTGTGATGTTTTCCGACGAGTCCAGGTTTAGCTTGCAGTCTGATTCTCGCCGGACTTTCATATCGAGAGCTCCAGGTACCTGTTACCACCAAGAAAACATCATTGAACGACATCGTTACGGTGGTGCAGGAGTGCTCGTTTGGGTTGGAATTATTCTGGGTTCCAGAACTGACCTGCATGTTCAAATTGGAACCATGACAAGCCAAATATATCGGGACGTCATTCTGGAACAACATGTACGCTTGTTTCGGGGCTCCATGGGCGCACAATTTGTGTTTATGGATGACAACGCCCGTCCTCACGGTGCAAACATCGTAAACGAATGCCTTCAATCGGAGGATATCACCCGTATGGACTGGCCAGCATTCTCACCGGACTTGAATCCAGTAAAGCACGTGTAGGACATGCTTGGCCGACGAGTTGCAGCCCGTCAACCTCCTCCTACATGTCTACCGGAACTTCGCAGAGCATTTGCTTTTTGAGTGGTGTAATATCCCCCAAGATCAAATCGGTAATTTGATACTCAGCATGCCTAGGCGTTGTACGGACTGTATTGCATCGTCTGGGAGACATAAAATGTATTAACAATCATACCAACCATGTAATATTGTTTTTTTGTAAATAGTTTTTTTTTTATTTGCTCCAGGGAAAAAAAATTGCTAATTTTTTTAATAATATCAAACATATAGCATCTTTTTTTGCTCTTTACCTTTTGTTTAATAAATAAGTTTTACAAATAAGTCAAATTTGTTTTGCTTCTAAGTGTTCTTTTCCCTGATTTTGCATTATCTTTAATTTATGGACATGAGTGTATATACCCACTGTATTACTCGGCTTCGTGAGCTCAGGTTTTTTTATTCTTATATGTTCGTAAATTGTGCATTTTTTGCTTTAAAAATGATTCAATTATGTTCTTCTTATCTTCCAGTTAAGGAAGTCAGGTGGTGTATACATCAGATTTTTTGTATTAAGCAAAACACCTACAGTCTTGCAACTGCTACACATTTATTGAACCTTTCACCATTCCTAAAGGCTATACAGTATTTCTTACTGGTATGTTACCGTATTTAGCTTATCAAATGACATTTCAAATGCTAGTCTGGGTCGTTTCAAGCTATTTGTACGAGTTCGTAAGATTTTACTCAATTTTATTATAATTTTGAAATCTGTATGGCTGAAGGTTGATCATGTTGAATGGCAATTTTTTTATTTACAAGAATCTGATAAATAAAGCAAACATATTCACTCGTTTTAGCAGAGCTGAACAGAAGGTATACGTTTCTTAAAATATCAGTTTTTTTAAATAAATTAAACTTCCTTGAACTCGGCAAAAAGGAAACTTTTACTATACTCTTGAAAATTCGTATACATTTGAAAGTCCTTTTAAAACGTCAATTTATTAAGGTGTAGAGGTCATTAGGTTATTTCGAAGCAGTAGAGATGAAAAATGAACAATGCCCTCTCCGGGACTTGAACCTTGGACACCTCGAATACATCCCGAGTGGGCTGAAGACGAACGCATGCTAAGAAGGCGGGAGAAATACCTTATATACTTCCCTTTTTAAAGGGCGACTGGGGACCCAATCGCCAAATCCTGGTGGTGGAGAATCATCATCCATCACCTTTTTTTTCAGTTCGGACGCCATTGTAGAGTTATTAGAATTTATTTGGACGCAGAAATTGTGAGAAATGAGTGATGCCTTCGCCGGACTTGAATTTCGGACCTCTCGAGTATGTGCCGAGTTTGCTGACCGTTACACCACGAAGGCATGCTAAGAAGGCGGGAGAAATACTTATAAAGAAGTAACATCATTCTTTTCTTACAGAAATTTTTTCTTATTAAATTTAGATTAATTTATAATAAGCAAATGTTGGTTATATTGTTCCCATCTCAATACTAAGCTTTTGATTATGTATGTTACTCGGCACAAATTAGCTTTTATATATTTTATCTAAGAAAAGAAATTTTCTTTGTACTTTTAAACATTTTAAAATATAACCAAAAAGCACAAAAAATGACAAAATTACATTTCCGGCTGTATAATGCTTAAAAGTATCTTACAAATCCTTGCAATTAATAGAATTTAATTTTTTTCCTTACAAATTTATACGCTTGTTTACTCAGATGATATGACTAAATAGAAAGAAATTATTTTTCTCTGTTCAAAAGCTCCGTTTAATATTGTCCTTCGTACCTTTGTATTGATTATCCATTTATAAGATAACAAAATTATTTTACTGAAATTGTTTTAAGTTTCGAAACATCTTTTCAATTTATTCTATGAAATAAAATTTCCTGTAAGGAGTTTCTTAGTAAATAAAATTTTAATAATATAATATTTTAGCACAGGAAATATTTTTTCAATGAATAAATAAAATATAAGTTATTTGCTAGTCCTGGATAAAGTATTTCAATATCCTTTTCATTTCATAAACGGGTACGCGGAAGTCATTTAAAGTTAAAATATGAATTTAGTAATATAACATCAATATAAGATAAAATGCATATTTAAAAAAATATACAAAATCGTGCATTATTTACTATGGAAATTTATATAATAAGTTTATTTCTATAATATTGAGTTGCATTGTGATAACATGACAAAATATTCTTTTTTTTTTTCAATTTCTATCTTAATTATTTTTATTCATCATATGAACAATATCGGTGTCTAGTCAGTAATTCTTTAATATTACACTGTGTTAGATATGTAATATAAATTTGAATGCTTTAACCAAAATGCAAACAGTCACAAAGTAGAATGGACATAATGGAATATTACATCTCATGTAAAAAGGAAAATATTCATAACTTAATCATCAAATTTTTAAATATTCTTCTTATAACAAACAAGTCAAACTTTAGAAAGTTTAAATCGTCTATGATGCCAAAATGAGAATTAAATTATAGACACATATAAAGAATGTTCTAAATCTCTTGATAGTTCTGAAACTTGCATCAGACTGTGGTAAGCAATTCAGGAAATATTCCTCGCATAACAAAAAATTGTGTAACGTTTACCATTATGCGTGAATTTAACATATTTCTCAAAAAATCAGATCATACGATTTTAGATATTAAATTTGAATGAGCTCGAAAATTTTTGACATATAACTTCGAAAGTCAACAGAAAAATATTAACTTCACTTAAATATAGGTGCAATATTGATATCAGGATCATTTAGATTACTGAATTCACAGAGGTTATTTCTGCCAAAAACTTCGAAAAAGCAAATAAATGTTCGGAAATTAAAATCTTTATTTTTTGCCTATTTATACAATCGTTGATCAATTTATAGCGTTTGGTATGCTTAGGAAGTATACACTAACGAGTTCTAAAATGTCTGTAGAAGAATTATCTTCAAGTCTTACGATACAAACAAAAGTCAGAAGAAGGGTGTTAAGACCCTTTCATTTGAACAATGGCTCGGGTCTACACAAGCCAACAATTCTGGCTTAACTTAAACAAAAAATGTTGAACTAAAATTAAATGTAATTAGATTAGCCTAAAGGCTCACAAGACAAAGCAATGAACAGGAAGGTTCTGGTTTGCAGAAAACCAGCGAGACAAGCCAAATGACTAGAACTCAATGTTATAGAATCAAATCGCTGTTAAGTCCCGGTAAGTGCCTACTGTACGCGTAACTGTGCACTGTATATTGCCATCCAAGCCTACCTAACAGTGAGCTATCTCCAAGTATATTAAGTGTTCACAATACGTATTTATTTTAACACATAAGTAGTAATTATTCTTCATTGAATTTGTATTTTGTACTAAATTTGTCTTTATTCTTCTATTTTTATTCTCCCGTATTTATTCTATAATATTGTACTTCATGTACACCAACTGCTCTGTGGGAGGCAAGTATTCTATAATTGGGCAATTACCATCCTAGCCTACCTAGAAGTGAGAAACTTCCAATTATTGATTGGTAAACGCAAATATATAATTATATAATTATCCTAGCTCATAAGTAGTATGTTTTGTTATGTATCGAATTTGTATTTATACTGAATTTACATTTATTCTTCTGTATTTATCATTCTGTATTCAATATTTTGTATAAAACATCATGTACACTAACTATTCTACCTGTACTCTGTAATTGTGCAATGTGGCTTCTGGCTGGCTCTAGATATAGGCTGAAGTGGCACTTCACTTATTAACCACAATGGTAATGGTATGGTAATATCGCATGTTAAGTCACGGTAACAACGTGGCATCAAGTAGGCAGAACACGCCCGTTAAATCAACTTGCGAAACCTTATAATAATAAACGCTGCCTATCTCATTTACATTCTGGCTTGAAAAGCGTGGTGAAAAAGAGAGCGATAGAAAAGTAATTAACTCAAAATTAACTGTTAGTCAAAAATAAATAGATAAATCCTCACAAATTCCTGTCAAACTATAGCGATGCCAAAAAGCAGTGCCACTAAGGAAGCTTCTTTATTTCCCGTTTTATTAGGAACATTAAGAGTCTACTATTTTGGTTATAAAGAAGGTTTTAGTCAAATCGGAACTCAAGTGGGAAGTGGCACACATAAATTTTCTAATGCAATTTTCAGGATTTTACATCTTTACTGAGGCTTAAAGCACTTGTCCACTTTTCAATGCTTTAACTTATTTTTTTCTTAAATCCTTGTGTTCTCTGGAGAACCAAGTACTCAAAGTTCTCGGTTTCATCTGTTACACTTGCAAACTGAAAAATTCATAAAGAAACCTAACGTAAAAATTACATCGCCATGTGAGCTGTAAAATATCAGGTTTTATGACGTAAAATTACACTAAGATTTGATTCTAATTCTAAATCATGAAAATTCAGAAATTTTATCCTGATAGCAAAAAGATGCGTCCTTGTGGTCGTTGAAAAGCTCATGTTTAAGATAGCATATAACTATTACACTGCTAGACATTGAAAATGCAACACCAAGAAGAAGAAAGTGATGAAATTTGTTAAAAAGACAGAGATAGCAAGCAGCAATAAGTGATCTTTATTTCAAAATGATAGTCAGATTACAGAGCGAGAACGCCGTCGGCTCAGTAGAATGTAGGACCACCGCGGACAACGATGCACGAAGAAACACGTCTAGGCATAGAGTCAATAAGAGTGCGGATGGTTTCCTGAAGGATGACTCTCCATTCCCTTTCAACCATTTGCCACAGTTCGTCTTCTGAACGAGGCAGGGCCCGTTTCCAGAGTGCAAACGGCGTCCAATCACATCCACACATGTTCGATTGGTGACAGGTCAGGAGAGTACGGTGGCCAGGAAAGCATCTGTATACCTTGCAGAGCATGTTGGCAGTTGCGAGCACTGTGTGGTCGGGCGTTATTCTGCTGAAAAATTGCATTAGGCAACCCCTGAAGGTAGGAGATTGCCACCGGCTGCGGTACATTATCCAAGTATCGTTGGGCCGTCATAGTGCCCTGAATACGAACTAGAGATGACCTGGAATCGTAGGCAATAGCGCCCCAAACCATTATGCCCCGTTGTCGCGCAGTGGGGTGTTCCACAGTTACTGCCGGATTAGATCTGTCTCCATATCGACGCCACACACGTATGCGGCGACTGTCCCTGGATAAACAGAAGCGTGACTCATTTGAGAACACGACGTTTTGCCATTCCGCCATCCACATCGCTCCAGTTCGGCACCATTCTAAACGTTGGCGTCTATGCTGTGGGTTCAATGGCAGTCTTCTTAACGGACGCCGTCAGTGCAGGCCACGTTCAACCAATCGACGGGAATGGTTCTGGTCGACACGGGAACATCCAGCGTATCTTGCACATGCTGCAGAATCGCGGTACAAGTGACTTGCGGGACCGCCACAGCTTGTCGACGGATGCATCGATCCACGCGTGCTGACGTCACTCTGGCTGCACCTGCACCTCTCCTTCTTCCCACATTTCCTTGTTCCAACCATGTTCGCCATAACCGATGATAAATTATAAACTTTTTAAAATAAAACTATAAAAAATAAAATAAAACTATAAAATAAAAATGATAAATTATAAAGTAAAATTAAATAAACGTTTACACCTCAAAACTTTCTAAACGTAGCGCTAAGGAAATTTCTTTGAACGAAAGCGAAAGGGAGAAAGAGAACTGCTTTAGTCAAAAACCAAGCAGCTAACTGATAAATTACTCCTGACTTTTAGAAAGTCACTCCCAACAATTTCTTTGCTGATAACCAAACCTTCCTCCCCCCCCCCAAGAAAAAAGAAGAAGAAAGAGAAAAACAGGAAATGAAACACAGATGTTAACCCACCTTTCCATTGTGAATGAGCTGAGCGTTGAGCTGCAGAGAAACAAAGATACAGTTGTCGGTCTTGTCCTAGTCTCTCAGTGGTCCCACTCTTGGCACACCTGATGTTCGCCGTTCGATTTTAGGCCAGATTTCAAGGTAAAAATTTAAAACTAATATAGAACAAGCAATTTGGAACAAACAGTTCCTTTTATATCCTAAAATAATTCTGGAACATTTCTTTGGAAAAGGAAGGTCTTTAAAAACTAAACATGTGTAAAATACATGGACTTATTTGTGTTGTGCTGCCATCTAGTATAAATAAAGAAGGTTCAGATTTACTTATAGTAACCTATAAATCTTTTTTCGTTCAATTTTTCTGTGCGTAAAGAAGGAAATTTTCAAGTGTGCGCAGACCGACAAACATAGGCGGCAAATGTCGAACGTATAGTTAGCGTACGTTTCGTAACTTTTTCCTCTTCAACTATCCTTAACGACATTTTAGCGACATTTCTGAACTTATTGGTTTGAAGGCGGCAAGTATTCCGATATTTTATTTCAAATTCAATATGAACGTTCTCCTTGAAAAGAACTAGACCAAATAGACAGCTAATTAAATAATAACTTTTGTAAAACTGAATAAATTCGTAGTTACGCACATGCTAACTACATAGTCATCTTAATACAGCTAGTCATCCTCCTGAAGACCCATCAGTTGACGTGAATGTCTGGTATCTGAATGTTAGAAGGAAATCAATTGATCTCTCCACAATCTAGAAATTTTGTTATTTACCTTCAGTTGATACATGTCACGATATGTGGAGTACTTGACAGACTTTGCACCATTTAGAACACCTATTAAAGACTCCTTATATACATGATCGACTATTGTTGCACTTTAATCAGAAATCGGATTGAAACAGTGTTTCTTTTCATCCACATGGAGCGATCATACAAAAGAATTTCAATTATTACGTTCAACACATATATATTTATTTATGTCCTCAAAATCACTGCTTACTCTTAAACATGGTCATTTATGGGTGACAGTAGTTGTAAAACGTTTCGCTGTATTTTTAAAACACGAAACAAAACTGGAGACAATGAGTTACATAAAAACTTAGTATAGTTTCGTTATAAAAATATAAACATTGAAACCCTTATTTCGAACACAGATGTCTTCTTAAATGTATTAAATATTTTAAAAATGTCCTTCAAAGGAGAGGATATGTGCAAAGTGCCTTTACTTGAAAATTATCTCTTAAAGTGCAATGCTCTTACTTCTTTAAGAGTCACTGATATGTTTTTATTTCCTTGTACAAAGTAAAGGAAGAATTGTAATCACGAAACATTCCGGGTATCATATTCGAACGAAACTATCCACTGAGAACTACCAAACGCAATTTAACGACGTTCTCGCGTGGCATCTGTACGTAAAGACAGAACAAAGGACTCTTTCGCTCCAAATGAATTACAAAACTGATTTAAAATGGATTCAGAAGAGATTATTCTCGTGGCGTCTGTACGTATATACGTACATTTATATGTACATATCTCGCGTAACTCAAGAACGAGCATCCTCAGAACGTTGAAATTTTGTATATAGGACTGCTATAATATGCAGTTGGGCATATTATAGCACTTTGTTGTGTATATTATAGCACAGAACGTTTTTGGTTGCAATCGGCCGCACCAAAAGTATACAAATATATATACCCACTCTGTTGCTCTGCTCGGTGAGCTCATTTTTTATGTATATAGTTATATATATTATAGTTGTGCATATTATAGCACAGAACATTTTTGGTTACAATCGGCCGCACCAAAATTATACAAGTATATAAATATTTATATATATATACCCACTCTGTTGTTCGGCTGGGTGAGCTCAGCCTTTAGTTAATCTCCAGGCAATAGTTGTAGAATTATCAACAATTTGAAAGTTGTTGTAAGTGCAGCTAAACCTAATTTTTGCTTACTATAGCAGCCATATTTGCTTACATTTGGAACTTAGCAGAATAGTGAATTCAGTTTCTGCACCTTCAGTGTCTTTCTGCCGAGTGGGACCAAAAGTAAACCTTCAGTTTTGTGCACCGAGAAATCTCCCTTCTTGCTGCTAGCCGAATCGCTTGTTCTTGCGTAGAAACTCTAATTTTAACTGTAAAATTGTTTTTGATTGTTTTAACTATATTTACAGTTTTATTTTTTTTTTCTATATTTTTCAATTTTTAATTAAAATATTTTGAGGTTTTATGTATTTTTGCCTTGCCGCGAACTGAGAACAGAATTAATTGAATGAGGCATATATCTCTAATGAAATTCGAGGAAATAAGTTTGAACGAAATGATTTATATTTATTTAAAACAGGAGAATCCGGGTCGAATACCGAGATGTGGCAACTGTGCTTACATGTCATTATTGGTTTCGAAACGATAGTGTACCTTCTTCTGTTCATCGCTAAAAGCGCTCTATAATTTATTATATATAAAATTGATAATCTCTTTCCTATTAGCAAAACCTCTCCATGTAACTCTAAAGCAGGGATTCTCAACCTTTTCTGTCCCATTCTACCCTTTCACCATTGCTAAACCATCATTCTCCCCTTTCTTTTCCAAAACTCGAAACATACCCGTACATTTATTTAAATTTAGATTATTTTTATGTGTTTTATATATAAAAGAAGAAAGAGTATAAAAATAGTAATAAATATCAAAATTTTAACAAAATTCGGTTTTATTACTCAAAAACTAAAAAAAAAATAAAAATGCTTAACAGATAAATAAAAGGCCTGCCTCATTGCCCCGCTGAATACATGGAATCTCCTCCTAGGGATGAATTCCCCTCTCCGGTTGAGAACTCCTTCTCTAGAACACTTCAGGCAACGTTTAAATGCATACGTGGATATATAAATGAGATTTCAATACACATCTTTCTAACATGAAAACCCTAATACACTGCTCTCGAAAAATTAAGGAACAAATTAGTATGAGAGCAAAAAAACGCTAAAACAATCAAGTCAAAAATATGAAAATTCGCACAAATGTAGTCCTTGTAATGCATGTTATAGACATTTTACAACTTACATTTTTTAAAAGGGCATGAAACGTAATTAGCGGAAGACAAATGATGAGATATGAACAGATGCCTTTTTTGTGCAAATATTAAAAGGGAAGAACGATTTTCATTCCCTCTGATGTCAATGAACGATTGACATCTGTTCTCCTACTATCGATTAAAGTGTCAGATAGTTCATCCAGCAGCGAAGATCACTCATGTCACAACCTCCGTTGCACAATTTTAAGAATCTTGAAAGGGTAGGAAAACAGTTAGCTCTCTCCCTTTGTCGTTGCTTTCTCACATATGGCCGATCAGCTTAAGAAATGGTAATAATTGATACATATCTTGCCTGTGAAAACACTAGTCACACATACATGCAATGGCAGGCTGGTGGTACTATACATTAAAATAAAGGAATTGCTTATTAGGCAGCATATGGTCTTACAATAGGCTCGAAAGATCGAAGAAATCGAATCTCTGCGTCTGAGATGTGATAGATCCCGCAAGCAAATCTGATGCCTAAATTGATTCCTTCGCAAAAGAAAATGGGGCTGCGTTCAATGATCTCAGAGGGCCTTTATTGTGTTATTTTTTCTCTCCAGATAAAAACACAACGTTCTTGGTACACTGTACCCCGATTCATCTGTCATTGTGCACTGAATGTCATTGTTCACTGGTCCACTCGGCATGATCACTTGCACATATCAGCCGTTGTGCTTTGCTTAAAAGGAGTGATAAAGAGTAGACTTCATTTATATGTAGTCTTTCCCTCATAATAAAAGAGGTATTCTTTACCTTGTGCCTTTAACATGATCAGCAACAACCTGAGGCATCATGGTACTTAACAGTTACTGGTTTGTTTTATAAATGAAAGATTTAGAGAGCATTATAAGATCTATGACAAGGAGAATACACCGAACTGGCAATCATGACATCGTTCATTCGCTGACAAACTTATTTCATAGTTTGGGGATAACACTACTATTGATACTAAATGTCGCTTTGCTTCAGCCTGTGATAGGCCCATTTCCTTCCAGCCAACTGCATACAATCTTAGAGATGATAAACGATTTCAACCAGCAGCATCATTAGGATTTTGAAGTGGCAAACACGAAAAATGAGCAGTGAACTTGCCGGGACTCGAGCATGGACTTCTCCAATACGCCCCGAGTATGCTACTGTTACACCACGAAGGCATGCAGTAAGCGTATCCGCCGAAAACATCGCGACAAAAAACATCGCGGACGAAAACATCACGGAGAAAACAACGCAAAGTAAAAACGTCGTGGTTCAAAAACATCGCCATCCAGAATATAGCGGTAAAAAGTATTTACAAATAATCGCAAAACGATAATATCATACACATGCGTTTTTTAGGTTCTAAAAGCTGTAAATGCATTTCCGCAAAATGATTTACAGCAAGAG
>KK120082.1:117269-127318 GCA_000611955.2 Stegodyphus mimosarum | reverse complement strand
AGGGCTGTTTTTACTTTTGTATTTCACATTTTTGAATGAACTAATAAATTCTTGCTGAAAAAGTAGTAAGTTAACTTAAGCATTTAAAAACTGAAAATGACTAGAAAATTAATGCAATTTATAGTTCTTAATAGAATTTTACATTGACATAGTTATATAACAAAGGTCGTTCATAAATTAATCTTTTTTATAAAGTTTTACTCATAATATTTTAGGAAAAATACAAGCAAAAAATGTTTGGAAAAAGGAAGATAAATAACTGCATGAGGTTACATCTATAAAAACTGCTTAGTTAATTATGAAATTACTTTCTTTCACCTTTGTTAATATGATAAATTATTTTGTTGAAAAATTATATCTTGTTTCGTTTCCGTTTATGTGTGTTAAGTGTCGTTAACATTTCTTACACTTCCAAATCTTAAGCGAACATGCATTTAAGCCTTTTAAAATCAGAAAAACGCAAGTGTGCGATGTTATCGTCAGGCGATGATTTGTAGGTGCTTTATTTTTTACCACGATATTTTCAACGATGATGTTTTTAATACCATATTTTGCACCACGATGTTTTAGAACTGCGATGTTTTCTCTTTGTTTTTTTTTCTCCCCACGATGTTTTGAACCCCGACGCTTTCGCCTTGCGTTTTTCTACGCGACGTTTTTCTCGGCTCAGGTAAACTCGAGTCGTTCGTATAAATGGGTACCCGCGTGTTATGGCTAACCCGGTGTAACAAGATGTCGATTTTTCTAGTCCATGAGAGTTCCGAATAATTGTTAACAGGACTGAAAGTGATGGATATAAACAGCATAGTCTTTAACACGGGAGATGCACATAGGTGAGAGTCCGATCGAAAATATCACCTGTACCGCAGGCCGTAGCCGAAGGTAAGTGCGCGCAATCGAAAGTTGGTTGTAATAGAGCAATTAATAGAAGTGAAAAGAAATGCCTTTTCATACATAAGCAGTTACCTCACAAATTAATCACGCCCCATGTAGATTTAAGCAAAACATATATACAACTATATACAGTAATAAGAAAGTGGAGCATAGAATTGATAAAATCGGATTAAAATGTATTAATCATGCAGATTAATTATTTGCCAGGTGTCTGAGGAGCGCAAGCGATCTTTTCCTACTTGTAACACTTTCGTATTCATAATCCGGCACTGGGAGAGTACTGTTTCCAACCTTAGGTATGTACAGGAAAAAGTTTTTCGCAAGCTTAGCAATATAGATGTGAATTTCTGGAATTTCTAGCTCACGGTGAATTGCCGTGCTTCTGATGAACGAGCAGCAATTAGCCGCTTGCCTGAGTACAATATTTTGCACAGTCTGAAGTTTAATCATATTTCTTTTACAATCGTATCCCCAAACAGGGCAGGCATAGGTGAGTATGAGACGCAAAAGGGTCTGATAAATGAGTAACTTGTTATCGATGGATAATACAGAGTTCCGACCAATTAAAGGGGCTAGTATTCATTTACGTATACGGAACTTACCAAGAAGCTGTGTTACGTGGTGAGACCAACTGAGTAGTTTGTCTAAAGTGACACCAATTTATCGGGCGTGACTAGTCCCCTATGTTTTTACTGTAAACGCAGAAAGGAGGGAGAAAATACCTTACATACAGCCCCTTTTAAAAGGTGACTGGAGATTAGGGAAGTTAATCGCTAACTGGTGGTAAAGAATCATCATCCACGACCTTTTAGTTCGGCGCCATTGTAGAGTCATTAGGATTTTTAAGTAGGAAACACAAAAAATCAACAACGCTCTCTCCGGGACTCGAACCTGGACCTCTCGAATACGCGCCGAGGAGTGTGCTACCATTACACTACGAAGACATGGAGAAAGGAGGAAGAAAATACCTTATAAAAGGAAAATCGCTTAAAGGACTTCACAGAGAACTTTCCCGCAACCAGAAATGTTTCTCCAAAATCACTCAGTTTACATTCATTAAAATATTTTGTCACTCATTACATAAATATCCGTCAGACATCCATTAAATATATATTTTGTATTTATTAAATGTATTACTTTACTGCACACTTTCTCCATAAACTTTATGTCATGTCTTTTATCATTTACTTCAGAGCAGAGGAAACGCGTGTACCTAGTTAATAAAACCAGTGGCAATACAAATTTAAATTTAGCCTCAGTTTAAAACAGCAACATGCATTTAGAACTAATATATGAATGTATCTGCACAGTACGTTTTCTATTCATTCTCTAGTTAAAGCAGAGAAATATTAACAGTTCACCTTATAAGGTATTTTCTCCCTCCTTTCTGCATGCCTCGTGGCGTAACGGTAGCACACATTCGGTGCGTATTCGAGTGGTCCAGGTTCGAATCCTGGCGAGGGCTTTGCTCATTTTCCATTTCTCCAGCATCAAAATAACAGAATGACTCTACAGTGGCTCCAGAACTAAAAGTGATGGTTGATGATTCTTCACCCTCCAGAATTTGGCAACTGGGTCCCCTAACCCCAGCCGCCCTTTAAAAATGGGGTATATAAGATATTTTCTCCCTTCTTTCTGCATGCCTTCATGGTATAACTGTAACACACTCGCGCATATTCGAGAAATCCAGGTTCGAGTCCAGGCGAGGGCATTGTTCAAGTCTCCAGCATCAGAATAACCTAATGACTCCATAACATTTAAGTCTATCCCCGGATGTGAAACAGAAATTTTGTAAGGTTTTCCTTCTTGTCCTGATACACCACAAACGTCGCCCCTATAAGTACATAGCCCTAACGTGCTTTTCAATTATCAAATAATTCAGCTCTAATCCTTTTTGACATGTAGGTTTCTACAACTGAGAGGATTAGAACTCACTAGAAGTACTTTTCCATTCGTTTGGTTATATAGCAAATCTGCATCAAGAATGCTTAGTTTTAAAAAAGCGTGCTATTTTAATTTGCATTTTTATTATTTTTATCACATTCTGTTTCGCTATTTTAATAATACTATCGGCCGTATTTTAATTTGTGTATCATGATACAAACTTAAATCCTTTTAGGATTATGCATTAATGCTGTTTAAAATTTTTCGATCCGTATAATCGAATCAATCAATTTCTTTTAAAATAATAATCACTTATTGAAACTAAAAATGAAAAAAAAACATAGTACTTAATATAATAAAAATTATTCATCTTGATTTTAGCAAGGTCGTAATAAGAAAGAAATTTTCATAAAAACCGATTATCAGGCATCTTGCCTTTGATAGGTTTCGAACTCGGGACTCGAGTCCTGCCTCTTCTCCACTAAGCTAGACGGAGTTCAGTCGAAAGGAGCAATTTTCGCTACATTATAATGGTTTTATTACAACTTAATTATCAGTAACAATGTTGTTCGTATACCCATTTTAAAATGTTCAGATTGTTTCTTGTATATTAAAAGATGGCAGTTAAAATGCTATGAACTTATTAATCAAAAAACGTATATTATGCAGATTGATTGTGTAGCATAGATTAATTGTATAACATATAAAGTAAACATTTTCCTTTTTGTCTTAAATGAAGAAATATTTCGCAAAATCTTGCTCAGAAACTTAATAAAAAGCAAATTTAATTAAAAGCAGTAACAAGATAACTCGGTTGTATAGGATAAAAAAACAGCATTGCAATCCGCATGTTCCCACGCAATGATAAATATAGAGAAAAACCTTGAGTTAAAAGTTTTTAAAATATCGAATTTCAACATAAATCCTTATATAATATGATATCCTTATTTTATTTGTTATAAATGTTTTATTGTGCTATATTTAAGGACAGCTGTTTAGGCATGTATGCAGTTCTTTTATTCTGACATAATAAATACCATAAGCTTTAAATATTTAAAGTACAGATTTTTTAAAAAAACCTGCTTTTTTATATAAAGATATACACTTAATCTTCACTTTTAATCTTTCATTATTTACAAGTTCCCCCTTTCACTTCGCATTCGTGTCTGATTCCAAAAACTATAGAAAGATGCACATCTTAAGATACATGTTCTTTCCTTTTTACATGTAATACATCACATTTGAATTTCTGATTGTGGGAGAAAAGAAACTTAGTATTATAGTTTTCACGTTAATAACAACAGCAAGTCCCTGAACTCGTCATTTACGTCATCGCTTTGCTTATGTGAAGAGAAAATTAGTGCAGTGGAAAGAAATTTTAGATTCTATTTATTGGCGGCACTAATATTATCTTTTAGATGGTTTAGTATTTACGTCTTTATCAGATTTTTATTAAAAAAAACTAACAACCTTTGAGTTCTCTTTCGCCATAATTATATACAATATGTTACTACTAGTTATACATGCACAGTTATATGACTCGTTATACACGTAATACGTGCTATTAGAACCCTGCATTATATTTATGTTCCTCTCTTGATAAATTGCTTTTCACTTAAGACCAGAAATCTTCGACGTTCGGTGTATCGTTCGACGTATATTCCACTCTTTCGATCTACTTCATGATGTTTTGTAAACTTAAAATTACACTTTCAAATAAGCATTCACACTTTTACAATAGGTTAATTTATAAGGTATTTCTCCCGCTTTTTTCGCATGCTTTGGTGGTGTAGTGGTTATCACCCTTGGCGCGTATTCGAGAGGTTCGCGGTTCGAATCTCGTCGAGGGCATTGCTCCTTTTTCACATCTCCAGTTTCCAAGTAATCTAATGACTATACAAATTAACTTTCGAACACATTTACCAGTGTATACTGCACTCTGCTGAGATGAAAACTAAGGTTCAAGGAATGAAGCAACTGAATATGTGTTTGAGTAATTTCCTGACTATTTCTAAGGTAAAGATTTATGCATGAGCTATATAGGTATAAGTATTGGTCAATTAATATGAAACGCATGATAAATCAGCAATGCTCTTGCTGGGACTCGAACCTCTGACCTCTCGAATATGCGCCGAGTGTGCTCACCATTACACCACGAAGGCATGCTAAGAAGGCGGGAGAAATATCTTATACAGTTTATTTTACCATGACTAAGACATTAGACAGCTGCTGTCGTAAACTGTCGATACTGCTGTTCTGTCTAATCCCAAATCAAAAGTATGGACAAGAAATCCGGATGCGCCTGTCGTTAACAATTAACTTTCAGTACTAGCCGTTACAGCTGTTCAATTCTAAACTAATTTTGGTTGAGAAGTCCTCGGCTATGAATCATCAGCTCCTCTACCACCAACGTCTAGAGACCACTTTTAGATTGACAATTTTTGTATATGTTTCATTTGAAATGTTACTCATAAACAGATCCTCCTTAACAGGAACGCAGATAGATATACCATGAATGGATGAATATAGCTTTTGTCTCAAGGGGGTAAAATAAATAAATTTAAAAGGAAAGATTTAATGATAATCATTTAAAAGATGAAGTCGACTCGTTTATTTTGCACCGAGGACATAATTTTGGAAACATATTTTATTTTTCGCAATAATATTACAAATGATTAGCCCAAAGAGGCAATTTTCTCTGAAGGGCTGTTAATTTCATTTTGGTATTTTGTGCTGTTCCCTATAAAACGGCGTTTTACTTTTAAATTCTTGCCATCAAATATTAGAGCCTTGCATTATACTTAAAGAAATTAAATAATGAAGAAGCTGCATGATTATATATATGTTTCTCGTATTTTAAAAAAAGAGGTACCTACAGACATCAAATTTTGAATAACGTAGTCCTCCACTCGACTATAGGCATCTGGAAGCCCAAATTTAGAATTTGGATTTTGTTTTATTACCTATTTCATATTTTGTAACACTTTAACGAATTTTTGATTAACAAATTCAACGACTTCAAAGCGAGCAATGGCAACACTGTATGGAAAGAAAAAAAAAACGTTTTTTATCTCCAGCGCGCGAGGCTGTATTTTGGAAATTCTAAAGATATGCTCTATTTAAATATTTTGTGATATTGCTATTGAACTGACTTTTGTGGTTCAAGTGTGCGAAGAACATGATATTTAATAAATAAAGGTAACAAAAAAAGTTAAAAATTCATCTCCTTGGGCGTAATGTCAAATTTGAAAAAGCTTTCAGATTTTTTACCTTTTTTTATTTTATTAAATTAATTCTTTTTCGTAATTTTATGCCTTTTGCTTGTTATTTGTAATATCATTATTTGCAATAATATTACAAATAATAAAGTGAGGTTGCATTATATTAATATTGATTACATGAATCAGATAATTGTATTTTACTGTTTCTTTTACAGTTCTTAGTTTCTACTTACTTTTACATTTCTTAGTCACTTATTATCTTTTTATATTAATTAGTTATTTAAACAACGTAGTTTCTTAATTTGAAAGGTAAATACGAACTTTTATTCAGCATAAAATGGAAGAATAAACACACTTTACTGAGGAACAATTCTCCAGCTTGCACTTCTCCGAAGAAATTGAAAACTAATTGGTTCTTAGACAAGACAAAACACGGCAAATTTTAAAAAAGGCAGCAGGAAATTTTGTTGAAGAAAAAAAAGAGAGAAAATTTTAAATTTGTAGGAATAGAGCGTGGCTGAAAAAATAAGGATTTAGGAAACATTTATCGTAAAAACGTTAAAAGATAGGATGTCCGGAATGCTAGAAAATGTAAAAAAATAAAAAAATGAAATTGAAATGCAACTTATTTAAGTGTTGTATGATGTACATTTAGAAAACATATCAGATTATTCGTCGATCTTGAAGAGTAAAACTCTTATCTTCCAGTACGAATCCTAACAAGATAAAACGGTGTTTTCTCTTTCAAGGTGTTTCTCAAACTATAACCTACAAGTTCGCCTCGAAGCCTGCAATGTTCCTAAAATTTCATGAGAGATAAAAAAGGAAAAGGTAAATAATGTCTTGCAATCAATGGTTTTGCTGCATGGGATTTTAATCTTCCTCATACGTAACGTCCATACAGATCAGTTTCTCCTAGAAATTCCTTCATGAACGCATCCCTCTCGTTAAGCAAATATCCCTGATGTGATTTACCGTATTGAATTAAACAAAAGTGCAGTAGACGGATTTTCACTTTATTTACAGAAAAATAAGAAAAAATATTCTTGAAAAATACGAAAATTTAGCTTTACGGATTAATATATCAACAAGAAGAAGAAAAGTGAAAAAATTAATAAATCATAGTGCCAAGAATTAATTGATAGCAGAACCAGTTTCTCAGAAAAATTATTTTGAAGAAATAATAGAAGAGATAGATTGAATATTTAATCTTATTTATTATACTTATTTTATGAAATATTTGGTGGCAACAATTAAAAAGTTATTCGACGCAAAATGCCGTTTGAAGTTCTTGGTTAATGTCCTTTTCGCCCAAAAACGCGCGAGAGAGAAAAGAAAACATACATAACGGAAGTAACGTTCTATGTTAGATACAAAGACAAAAACCAGAATACAGTAGTACATCGGTAAACGTCCACTTTGAAATACGTCCAACTTGATATACGTCTTGCATGTATGGGAAAATTTTTATTTGGTATATGACCTTTTTATAGAGTACTAGCCGCTGCGCGGCCAGCCTTCGTCTGTCTTTTAAGTGTACCAGAAAAATGCTTAAACAGAACACCAAACATTAAATTTGAAAACTGCACAGAATTTTACTCGGCAGAACAATTTTATCGAAAAAGAAACACACAAGTTTAAGAACTTAAACAGATTAAAAAATATCATGCAAAACTTTTTTATCATTAAAATTATATATAATTAAAACATAATATTACAATGAAAGGAGCAATATCCCTCGATACAAACGTTAATTATCCTAATAAAGTAATTAAACAATTTACCGTTGCAAAACGAAACTACTTTTTAATTTCTTAAACTTTCCAGTCTCTTAAAAACAGTAACATAAGAAATACGATGAACAATTTTTGCCAAACCGAAATTTTTAAAAGAATAAAACTATTCAAAATGATGCAATTTCATCAAAAATCTATCAACAACGATAAGAAAGGAAAATTGTTGCCAAAAATACATTTTGAAATATCTGAGATGCGAGAAGTGTATTCGGAAGCTTCATTTAAAAATTTTTAAAAAATACAAAATATTATTATTTTTCCAAAATTCCTTTTTTGAAAGGAGTCGAAAGGATTAAAGTTCAACGTGTCCAAAAATCAAAGGAAAATAAACAGCATATTTTTTTAAATAAGTTTTTTTTTAAAAAATTCCGCCGAAAAGTTGTTAAGTTCACCTTCCTAAATAAATTCGTATTTAATCGATTTATTGAAATACGAAATTTATTTTAAGTTCGTAAAATAGCTAAGTGTCTGCGCTTCACGACGAAGTAAAAATGACATGTATAGAGTAAAATCTCGCTTTCCTGTAGCCCATTATGTCTCAAAATGACGCGATTTGGTCACAAAACATAAAATAAAAAAAAATCTAATTCGAATTTCGAAAAAATCGCTTCGAGGTGCACTGGCTCTTGTGTAGATACACCTATGTACCAAATATCGTGGCCCTGGGTCTATTAGCTTACTCGCAACACGAACGAAAGACACACACACACAGAGACTCTTTGTTTTATTATATGTAGAGATGATTTGAATTTGGTGAGTCACGTCTGCGCGAGCTACACTTATTTGTCTCTTTGGAGACAATACTTCGAATGCGCCATGAGCATCAGTAACGCCTGTTGCTACTTTTCAGTAAGCAACCACAGCTTTAACATTGTAAATTCATGTAATTCGTTTAAATTTTTTGTAAGTCTAGTAAACAATTTTATAAAAGTTTAGAACTAAGATAGATGTTACACTGCAAGATAATTCTTTTGAATTTATGAGCAGCAAACATATTTCCCCCCTCATAATTCATTCGGGGTCACGAAATTTGTTACAAAATCAGTATTTATTACTTCCCCCGATCATAATTATAAGAACTTCAAACTTTCATAATTATATTTATTAGCTAATATTTTTAACTTAATTTTTTATATCTTTCAGCTTTGTGTTCCCCCCCTAAGTGTTAAGAACTTAAAACAGTCTCCAGTTATAGTTTATTACGTTGAAATCTTTTCTTTAAAGATTTACTGTAAAGCTGTTTGTTCACTTAAAACGTTTGTCTCAAAATTGCGACTTCTTCTCACCTTATGCTTACTTAATTATAAAAATTGAAATTTGCGGTCTCGTCTTTATAAATTCCTAAAGAGATTTCACACAAAACTACTTTTTAAAATGAAATGTTATCTTTATAAGTTCTCAATTTTATGATTAACTATTTCAGGATCTTATAGAACAAGCATGAAAATATGATTTCATGTTTTTTTCGCATGCATGAAATATGAAATATACTTGTTTCATGCATGGCAAAGAGCATACTTCTTTCAGTTGTCGTTGCCTTCCAAATATTTGTATAAAGTTAATGTCTCCGAATACCTTTTAGGGGTATATATAATAGAATTTAATGAAAAACTAGTTATTTTATTTACAGACATATATTATACTCTATAATCTAAGTTTCCATTTCAATTTGAAATTCCCATCTGCACTAAGCTTAAACTTTCACCCACAGATTCTGTCCATCCAGTCATTTGTTTCTTTTGAAAGCTGCCAGATTTTTCATCTCGTTCCGCTTTGCCAAGCTCTAATCTGTCTTTTTTAAGTCCCAATGGCCTTTAGTGTTTAAAATATAGCTGTAAATGATTATACATAAGCACTTACATTAACCACATATCCATGAATAGACACTGATCACAAACGTTTATCAAATATTATTTAGTCAGTTTTAGGTAGTATTTGATCTGGCTATTAGGTATTTCTTTTAAACAATTTACATAAATCTTAATTTGACTTTACAGCTGTTGTGCTAATAATCCTTTTTTGCAACAAAGTCCACTGAAAGGTCTGTATGACAGGTCTATTTGAAATGCGAATACGTGTTGCCTATTTGCGTCCAAAATAACATCCATCGGAAAATGCACAAGGCTGTTTCAATGTTCCAACATTTCTAGAAACATTGGAAGAATAAAGTCTTCTGTCATAACGAGGTCCTGATGCTAATTTAGACAGCTCAAGTTGTCTGAAAGTGTTGATCGTTTAGAAACACCTTGATAAA
>KK120082.1:84790-117223 GCA_000611955.2 Stegodyphus mimosarum | reverse complement strand
AGAAAGTGGAATAATAACGATTTTGATTTATATAGAATGACATGATATGTACTATATATTAAATGTTTCATACTTCTGCGTCCAACATTCGACATTCTATATATTATGTATGCCTAGGGAATTTATGTTTTCGTAATGTAGTACATTATTATCTCAAAATGCCTACGACATGTGGGAAATATTAATTGTTTCGTACCCCTACATCCAGTTTTCCACGTTCTATGTTATGCCTAAGCAGTTTATATTGTCGTAATGTATTACATTACTAGCTCAAACTACCTAGAATATGTGTGAAATATTAATCTTTTCATACTCCTACATCCAATTTTCGATATTCTATGTTATGGCTAGACAATTTATATTGTCATAATGTATTACATTTTTAGTTCAAAATACCTAGAATATGTGTGAAATACTAATTTTATCATACCCCTATATCCAGTTTGGATAAATGGGAAGTGTTTATTTGCTTGGTAGCTGCTTCGTTTCTTCTTGTATGAGCAGGGGAGAAATTTTGATTCAAAATACACTATTTTCGCTTTCGGCTAATCTTCTATATGTTGAAAAGACACCAAGAAGGCTAGCTGAATGTGTGGATAAGTTTTTGTAGTTTCCGATATGTGTAACGCAAATGCGATTCGGTTTCCTTTAGAAAATCTTCCATCAGTGCCACCTCTATAGGCGCGTACTCCTTGTAAGCTTTTCCGAAATCTTATGAATTCAAGTCCTCAATAAATTATCGGTGGGCAAGAATGTAATTTCGGTTTTCTTTTAGTGTGAAATAAAATTCAATTTTTACTTCCTTATATGAAGTAAAGGAAGTATTGTAATCACGAAAATTTCCGGGTACCATATTTCAACAAAAATATCCATTTTGACCGTTGTCGAATGCAATATAACGATGTTTCTGCGTGACAAATGTAAGTAAAGACAGAATAAAAAACTCTTTTTTCGAAAGCGAATTATAAAATTCATTTAAAATGGATTCACGTGAGACTTCTTTCGTGGCATCTATACGCACGTACCTTTACATATACATGTATGTATCTCGCATAATTAAAAAACGAATAGCCTCAAAACGTCGAAATTTCGTATATAGGACTGCTATAGCATGTAGTTGTGCACCTCCCTTTTTGGTGGTAATCGGCTGCACCAAAAGTATATATCTTTACCCACTCTGTTACTCGACTCATTGAACTCAGTTTTTTAATTTTTGTATGTTGGTAAATTGTGCATTTTTTGCTTTAAAAATGATTCAATTAAGTTGTACTTTTCTTCTGGTTAAGGTTTTTGTGCCTTTAGCTAACTTCCACGCAATAGTTGTAGAATTATCAACAATTTAAAAGTTGTTTAGGTGCCTAATTTTTTTGCCATAGCAACCATATTTGTTTACATTTGAAATTTGCCAGAATATTGGATTTGTTGCCAATCGAGAGGAACTAGGCTTCGCATCAACAAAAATAACATGTTCTTTTATTATTGCGAACTCAGTCATGATTAATCCATTCTAGAATTATCGTTTAAGTTAGTAAATTATCCCGTATATCGACTCAGCATAGCGTCTCGAACAAATAAAATCAGTTTTTGCAACTTCAGTGTATTTTTGCCGAGGGAGACCAAAAGAAAACTTTCAGTTTTGTGCACCGAAAAATCTGCCTTCTTGGTCACTGGTCGAATTGCTAGTTTTTTCGTGTAAACTCTAATTTTAATTGTAAAAATTAATCTTTAAATTGCATTAACTATACTTATGTTTTATATTTTTCTATATTTTTCAATTTTTAATAAAGATATTTTGTGGTTTCATGTATTTTTGCCTTGTCGCGAAATGAGAACTGAATTAATTGAATGAGAAATATATCTCTAATGAAATTCGAGTAAATAAATTTAAACGAAATGCAGGAAAAAATGCTTAGAATTTAATATTCCGCACAAGGAAGTCATGTGGTGTACACATGAGATTTTTTCTGTACAAGAAAGAAATTTTAATCTTCCATTTTGTTCGATGACATTTTGCCATCGTTCTTGTTGCTTCATGATTATGCGTTCGTAGAACGTCTGGTCTTTATCGGCAAAAAAACTCGACCAAATGCGATTAGAGGTCATCGTTATTACTGAAATTTTTGCCAGTTAAGTAATTTTGTAACCTGTGAAATAAATGATAATCCCATGGTGAAAGGTCGGTGTTGTATGGAGGATGCGACACCACATCCCAAGCAAGCTCAAATAATTTCGTACGTATTGCTATTATATGAGGCCTCGCACTGGCGTTGTGGGACAGGATTCCTTTGCGATTTACTCCTTCGAGCTTCTTTCTTTGATGTCTTCCTCGAATTTCGTAAGTTGTTGGCAGTAAATATCTGAGCTGATAGTTTGATTGTTTGGAAGCAGCTCAAAATACACACCTTTGTAATCCCACCAAGTGGTCAGCATGATCTTTTTCTGACGCAACTTAGCTTTCGATCCAATTTGTGCTGATTCATTATAATTGGACTATAATCGTTGTTGATTAATGTTATCGTAGACGATTCATTTTTCATCATCAGTGATAATTCGTTCTAAAAAAGGGTCAACTGAATTACGTTTGAAATGCATATAGCAAATACTGACTTATTGTAAGAAGCGAATTTCTTTCAATTCATGCGTAATCCAAATATCGAGCTTCTTAGCGAGTCCAAGACATCTTATGTGATTTTTAGGTGTTCCGTGTGATGCATTCAACCTTTTGCAATTTTTCGCGCTGTTATATGACGATTCTATAGAAATATGGCTTTAATTTTGTCATCATCAACATCAGAAGATGAGCCACAACATACGTCGGACTTCAAGTGAACGAGCTCCAGAACGAAATTTTTTAAAACAATTCTGACACATGCGTTCTCTTAAGCAATCAACACAAAGAACTTCATATATCTTTTTATGAGCATCAGCCGCTCTGCTACCTTAATGAAAATGCAGCAAAAAAGCTGATTTGCGCATCACATGACTTCCCTGTTTCAATTAAATCTACTTCATCGATAGCGCATTAACCGTAACAATATTGTTGCATTTTACGGGTTCGTGGATTTGAGAGTATCCGATGAAAACACGATGCAGAACAATAAAAAGCACAATTTATTTACAGGAATCACTATTTACAGCACAGTTCCAAAATCACCTTTAAAAGCGTCGAAAATCTACAATAAATACGCTGAAACAATCAGCAACATAGCTTCAGGCTGTAACTGTACAGGTAGCTTCACGGCAACACTAAACTTCTAATAAACACCGTGGAACAATCACCAATACACTGTCAAGCTATACTGTAAAGATAGCTTCACGGCAAAGCACTATCTCGATTGCTTTCCGTTCACAAAACTCTCGCGTAGCAGCTATTCTCACAATTAATCACACTGCTCGCAACACTTCACAATTTCTTCGCAACTCTGCAACTAACTAACTCTCAGAAACGCAAGGGTTTAAATAGCTTTTCTTAAAGTTCCACATGTTTCGAGAAATATCTCGACAGGAAATTATTCTAGAAGCTTCCCGATTGGACCATGGGATATCGCCAATTTGGTCGCCAAATGGGCGATAAAGTCGCCAATCTGGCAACCCTACTGTACACTATTTTATGGCAACCCTAGTGCTATGCCGGAAAGCTTACATACAGGCGCAACCGCCGAATTTTTCGTAACAATATAAATGCACCCTTTAAAATTCACTACATTTATTTACCATAGCGACACTCTGGCGTTAGGTTCACTTAATAGCGTTACATCTGGTTCATTTTATAACTCAGAATGCAAAAACATCTGAATAAACCATCTGAATAATTATCTAATCATTGTCACATGTTCTATTCAAATAGTATATTAAACCTAAAAGCGTGTATAAAAGAAATTAAACAAATAAAAAAGAAACAGTTTTTCACAGACGATTCACCGCCGATTACCTAATGCGCATGCATTATTCATAAATATTCTCCTCTGCCCGAGACAGACTTGGCGACAATATTTGCTGCTAATACGAAACACTTATTTCCTCGAATTTCATTAGAGCTATATTTCTCATTCAATTAATTCAGTTCTCCCTTCGCGGCAGGCAAAAATACATAAAAACTCAAAATATTTTCATTAAAAATTGAAAGATATACAAAAACATAAAACCCCAAGTACAGTTAAAACAATTTTAAAAAATTTTACAATTATAATTACAATTTCTGCGCAAAAACAAGCAATTTGGGCAGCAGGCAAGGAGGCAGATTTTTCGGAACTTCCCACTCGGCAAAAAGACACCGTAGGTGCAGAAAGAATTAATTGGCTATTTTGCTAAGTTTGAAATGCAAACAAATATGGCTGCTTTAGTAAAAAAGTAGGCTTAGACGCACTTAAGCAGCTTTTAAATTGTTGCTAATTCTACAAATCTTACATGAATACTAACTAAAGGCATAAAATCCTTAACAGGAAGATAAGAACAACATAATTCAGTCATTTTTTAAAATAAAAAATGCACAACTTACCAACATATAAGTATTTAATTTTTCGTGATTACAATACTTCGTACAAGGAAGTAAATATGTCGAAAATGTTTATTTTTGGGTCTCATGTTAAAATTGACCCCATAAAATGTAATTTGTTGGGAATAAAACTACACGGAGTTTGTTTCTATCGCAACCTGAAAGTGTCAACTGCTAAATCTCAAAAGAAAAAAAAATATATAAGATTTGCAGAGGAATAACACAACGAGCATAACGCAAACCAATATTACTTTCTTGCCAACCCAATAAGTTGTACTTGCAATTCTTTGATGCTGTCGCGAACTACGGTTTCGTGGATCTTGCTTTAAATAATTACGCCAGATCAGCAAGGAAAAAACTGGTATTTTATTGAAACAAGTAAAATGATACAGCAAAATAAATAGTTGTTAACGACTCTCTGGAAGCTGTATTTATCTGATGTTCCAGTAAGATTTATGTGATGTTCTGGAAGCTTCAGGAAAAATTGCTCCTAAGGCTACAAAAAGGCGTTTTTTCAAAGTTTCCAAAACATTGCAGCAAAAATTGTGGTTAAAGCCCATCAGTAGCGTTTTCGGCCTACATATTGCATCCTGTTGGGCTAATTTAACACATTGTTGGATTCAGAACATTGTTGGATTTACACATTGTTGGTTTCAGAACTGAATACATGATGTGGTTATATACAAGGTCTGTCCCGAAAGTAATGCGCCCATTTTTTTAAAGCAATTTTTCGAACCGATTTGTAGAATTACTCAATATTCTTCGATATACATCCCTCCTGCTTTAACACACTTGCTCCAATGCGATTTCCATGCTTTATATGTGCCCTGGAAGTCAGTTACAGGGGTGTCCTTAGTAACCTCATCGTAGTCGCCTTGATGTTCTCCAGAGTTCCCAAATCCTGCCCCTTGAGGGATTTTTTAATCTTCCGGAACAAAAGGAAATCGGGCGAAGACTGCAACAACGCAAAAGTCTCCGACAGCGTTTTCTCAAGTTTGAAACAGAACATTGCGTATCGCTACTCGAGAGTTCTTTCCATCTCGATTTCGACCACGTAAACTCACGTAGACGTATCACGTTACGTAGACAGGTTCACTGAAACAGGCACTGTGACTCTGCAGGCCCTCGGAGCCGACTGCGCTGGTCGCGCTGTGTTCAAAAGACTTCACCCATCCTTCCGTGCAAGCGGCAACGCTGTGCGATAGATAGTCCTGGCAGAATAAAATGGGGCGCGTTACTTTCGGACAGACCTTGTATGTAGATTGCGTCTTACCTGTAGGGCCCACCAGCAACCGAATGGCAACGCTGAAAACTAATATTTCGGTCCGAAATTCAAATCCGCAAACGGGCTGGCTGCATGGGTGTTTTCGTTACTTTCCCCATGTGTAACGTGTATAAGAGCCAGTTTCCCTAAGAAAATCAGGCCCACCAGCGGCCGAGCGGTAAAGACGCTGAACACTGGATAACGTGATTTAAATGCAGATTACTGTGACTTGCGCTTATCTTCAGCGAGAACATCATTCAGAAGTCGGTGGGCTTTCACCTACAGATTACTGCGGCTTCCACTTTTCTTTGTTGAGATCATCATCGAAATGTTGGTGGATACTCATGTTAAGTTGGACCTCCTTGCATGCAGGAGGCCGAGCGGTAAAGACGCTGAACACTGGTAGTTCGGTCCGAGGTTCGAATCCCGCGAACGGGCTGGCTGCATGGGCGTTTTCGTGGTTTTCCCCATGTAAAACATGTATACGAGCCAGTTTCCCTTAGAGAGTCCTCCAGGAACGCATCCCTCCCTTTAGGCAGATAGCCCTCGTGTGCTTTGCCATAATTGAATAACCTAACCTAACCTAACCCTAAGAAAATCCTCCACGAAGACATCAATCCCCTTCGGCAGATAGACCTCGAAGCTTTGCCATAATCCCGTAAACAAAACGAAAAACATGTTACCTGTAGAACTTGCCATCACAGAATTTAGCTTAACTCTTGCTGTTATTGCCTGACTATAACAGCCTTGAAAACCGTACAGTTGAGAAGTACGACTTTCCTCAGTTTCGCTCCAAATTTAGAAGGAGAGTACTCCAGAGGACAGGACCGAGGGTCTCAAAACCTGTCTTTTCCTGCCACCAACCTCTCTAGAGGACTTTCGACTCGCCGCATATTTGGAATACCCCCATACCCATATTATACATTTACAAACAGCCAAACATGAACAAACAGTCTTTACAATCTCCGGGATTCGAGCCCGGACTTTTCGGTTACTGCGGTCAATATCGTTAGCCACTATATCGTAGCCCGGTTGGCGGCAGTTTAACTCTTTGCCTGTCTAGGGATAAAACCACATCCTACACCAAAGTGACTGTTAACTAATACATTTAATGAAGAGTATCAAGAAAATTATTACATACGTAGTCGGAAATTGGTGAAAATTATTTTCTTCCCAGATATAGAGAAATTCCTGTCTTTGAACACCATTACCGTCCTGCACACGTCTTTCATTTTAATGGCGGCCTCGTCTGTGTGTTTTTCACAAAACAGTTCCGTCGAATGGTGTGCAGCGCCTTCTGTCGGTAATTAAAGATGGCATCTCACACACATCAAGAGCTAAACACTTATACTCATATGGCAAAAAATTCTATTACACATAAAATTGTCAAAATGCTTACCCTAAAATGCAAAAATTTGACAAATAAATAAAACATTACAGAATATTTGAACAATAGACAAAAAACATCGGTACAGTTGGAAAGATTTGAGCATTTACAGAAATTTACAACAATATGTATATTTGTCAGACGTTAACTAACTTATTTACATTTGTTCATTTATTCCACAATAATATTTCAACAAAGTAGAATCATTTCATTTTCTTGTTTTCGAGAAATCTTAGTTATAATCATACATATTCTCTTTGTAAAGAGATTTAGTTAAATATTGTTCCAAGCTTTATGAGTATTTTATTCCTCATTAGGAAGAACTTGGTAATATCTAAAACTTAACGGCATTATTTTTATCCTAAATATTGGATTGCGTATCAGTTTCTATTAATCTCTATTTTTTTCCCGCTAACCTAAAACTTTGTGCCTTTTTATAGTAAACAATCGTGTTATTATCTGTACTTATCTCGTCGCAATTTCACGACATGTGTCTTACATAGCTATATCCTTCATAAGCTATATTTCCTATCACTTGAACATGATGAGAAAATCTCTTGAATTTCATTTGTTTTGGCAGATTGCTCCAGATGTTTTGCAGAAATAACAGACTTAACTGGTTCATGTTTCATTAACAGCAGATCGTGGCACAAATCCACAGAATTCAATCCTCTAATTTCTATTAAGTCTGTAGACGTAAAACTTACTATTTTGCGAGGAATCTCCAATCTCTTTCGACTCTAATCACTTAATGCCGTCAATCGAAAAGCTCCTCGTAGTCGATTTGAAACATCAGTGAGAAAATAGATGATTTAGTGTCAACTGTTCAAAACCAATCGACATGCATAGGAAGAAGTGTTTTCAGGAAACACAGAAAAACCTTTTTTAGAAAAGGAAGTTGTATTTCTTTCTAAAGGGTAAAGAAAAATTCAAGTTGTCAGAAGAAACCTTTTGCTGCCATTCGTATTGTAAGTGCAAGAGAAAAAAAAATTAAAAGTCTGAAAATTTGGGATTATAGTCTAGCAACTCGAAAAGGAATTTGCTATTAGACATATTTTTAAAAATGAAAAATATTAAAAAGATTTTCATAAAAAATCTCAAAGCTTTTAGATTTTATATTGCGGCCAAAGGGGCGTTTTTTTTCATTTACACATACATACACGTTTCAACAGCATTGCGGCTAGTGCCCCTTTGGGCTAAAAATATTTTTCAAATAAAATAGCTTTAGAATTTCCGGTACACACCTTCGCGCCCTGAAGATAAAAATATTTTATTCCAACGCAGTGTGTTGTCACTGCTCGCTTTGAAATCGTTGAGTTTCTTAATAAACAATTCGCTAAAGTTTAAAAAATGTGAAATGAATAATAAAACAAACTCTAAGTTCAAGACTGGGGCTTTCAGATGCCCATATTCGGATGGAAGACTATGTTTTTCAGAATTTGATGGATCTAGGTATCGTTGTTTTTCACAATGCGAGAAACTTACCAACATACATGAAGATTCTTCAGTATTTAATTTGTTTAAATATAATACAGGATGATAATATTGGGTGGCAACAATTTGAAAAGTGATACAGCCGTCTATAGTGATTTGACGCAAAATTCTGTTTCGAGACTAATAGCCCATCTGGGATAGCACCCATTTGGGATAAAAATTAATTAAAAGGGAAGTATTTCATAGACTTCTTATGGGAATCAGTTTGTTTAAAATTATTATAGTCATGTGATTTGAATCCTCAGTGAAATATACGGCAATTTATGTTAAAGTAATTATCTTTATAATCGGTACCGGCTAATCTTTATATTTCTATAATTATATTTGTGTACACCGATCATTAAATTGTCTCATCAACGAGAACATTACGCAAAGTGTTTTGTACAGGCGATCCGAGAGAGCGGGGAAGTAGGTTTCACGAGACGGATTTTTTTTAGAACAGATTCAAGCATCTGCCACCCGTCTTCCCTTACCAATAAACCTCTTAGGAGGAATTTCGTCTCGTCAGTATTTTAAACGTTCCTTGCCACACAGACATAATACACTTTTGAAAATCCGAACCTTTTTTGCAATTCGAACCTGGGTCCAACGGCACAGCAGCCAATAGCATTAACTAATCAGAATGGAATTCACTGTCTTCCCATCTTGCTTTCTATTGCTTCTGCAGATTCTTCATTATTTAATTTCTTTAAATGTAATGAAAGACTATTCTATTTGATGGCCACAGTTTGAAAAGGGATACAGCCGGTTATAGTAATTCGACGCAATATGCTATTTCGAGACTAATAGTCCTTCTGGGTTAACGCCCCTTAGGCTAAAAATATATGAAAAACCATACTAGTTCGCTTCTTTTTTTTTCTAAAATAAAAATACTAACTACCTACTCATCAAAGTAAATAAATTATAATGTTGAATAAAATTAAAACTCAACTCTAAATATTTTTCAATGATAAGTATCTTCGACCTTTATATATACTCTATTTTTAACATGAAATGGTATAAAAAGAAAAATTAAGTATTAAAACTGTGTTTTTGTCAGAAAAAAATGGTAAAGAGGCTTGCAGTATAACCTTTACTGAAAAAACTTCATCATGACCAATTTTGCACCTATAAGGGGCTATTTCCAATTTTTATCTACTCCTCTCCTTAGTTGTTACGTAATTGTTACGTACTCGGGAGAGTTATCACTAATAACTTAGCTCCTTCCTCAGACGCAAACTTGTATAAGAATTACGTTTATTAAACTTATATTTACTTTACCTCACCACTTGTGAGTGTTAAAATAAAATATTGCAAAACAAAGTTGTAGAGACATAAGGATTTATTTGGAAACAGGAGAGAGGGAAAATGAGCAACGCCTTCTCCGGGAGTCATATCAAGGACTTCTGGAATACGCGTCTACCCTGCTGACCACGGGCGTGCGAAGAAGGCGGGAGAAATACCTTATAAAGTTACCAGTCACCTGGACCTGACAGTGAACACAAGTCATTATAGTTCCAATTTCCAAATATAGAGTGGTTATAAATAACGTTACACCATTTAGACTTTGTAGAGCCTTTCTGGTAGACCTATTTGTTGAAACTTGGTAGATACGTTATGTCAAACACAGGGAAAAGAAATCGGCAATAAAAACTAATAGTTCAAATTTCGACCGACAGACTGTGCTTTTCATGCAATGTAGGGCAAACTTATAACGTTATGCAAACTTATAATGTTTTGAAAAGTCAATAATCAATACCGTAAAATCATTCTTGACTACACCTTTCGAGAAGAAAGGTCAAGGTTTACTGATCAAGTTGTTTTATCAATCAAAACGGCCGTAATTTCTTTGCACTGCTACACTGACTACCAATAAGTATTTGGACACCTTTGCAAATGACGATATCTGCGGTCCTAAGGTACGTCACGGACTCCGCCGATATACATCGTGTAGGAAACAGCATCGGATTTAGTCGCATGCAAGATGCCTCGCAGTTCGGAGCTCTCTGATTTCGAGAAAGGTATAATTATCGGGTATCACAAATGTGGCCGATCCTTAAGGGACATATCTAGCGATCTGAAGTACCCAAAATCGACAGTGGCCTATGTGATTAAAGAAGTGAAAGGTGAGCGGTGATTGTAAGAATGTGCCCCGAGTCGGCAGATCAACGAAACTGGGAGATAGAGCCCGATGAGTGCTGTCCAGAGAAATTCGGAAGAACTGCACCCAACCGATGGCTCTCATCCGGGAGAAGTTTCAGCAGGCATCCGGGAGTATTGTTTCAATGAATAGCATCCGTAAGGAAGAACATCTGCTTGGTTTTCATGGTCGTGCTGCTGCCCATAAGCCTTTGATCACAAAGTCCAACTACGCTGCTCGGTTAATGTGGTGCAAAGCACATCGAAATTGAACCGTAAATCAGTGGAAACGGGTTCTTTGGAGTGACGAATCAAGGTTCATACTTTACCGTTCGGATGGCAGGGTCTGGGTCTGGCGTCTACCTGGAGAAAGTCTCCTGCCAGAATGCATTGTGCCAACAGTCAAGTTCCGAGGAGGTGGAATTATGGTCTGGGGGTGTTTCTCCTGGTATGGGCTGGGACCCTTGGTCCCCATTCATGGTAAGCTCAAATCCGATGCCTACTGCACTATTTTGGATGACAATGTGCTTCCTACGTTGCGGCAGTTTTACGGGTTGGACCCCTGTTACTTTCAGGACGACAATGTCCGTTGTCATGTTTCGACGTTAACCAAGGCTTGGTATGGTGCCAATGGAGTTCATCGAATGGATTGGCCTGCCCAGAGTCCAGATCTGAACACTATCGAGAACCTCTGGGACGAGTTGCATCGCCGAATTCAGGGGTGCACTACGCGTGCAAAATCGGTGAAGGAACTTCTATGTCTTCTCCAAGCCGAGTGAAAAAAAGTACCACTAGCTGTCATACAAAGACTTGTGGAAAGTATGCCCCGGAGGGTCCACGCTGTAATTACATCTCGTGGATGCTTTACCAACTATTGATTTTGAATGAAGTTAGTTTTTCTTTTCTATCACAGGTGTCCAAATACTTATTGGCAGTCAGTGTAGAATATCTATGCTTACGAAAAGGGCGTATGTTGAGGCAAGGCTTGAAAAAGATTATTACTAAATTAAATGAGACAGGGAAGTTGTGTGTGCTGCCAAGAAGAAAATAGAAACTGATTTCAAGAATCTGTGGAAGAAGTCGCTCTTGCTGTAGTCGGAATAGCTTTCCGCTACCAGTATTCGTTGACGGTCCAAGAGTCGAATCACGGCAAACGGGTTGGCTGCATGGACATTTTCATGGTTTTCGTCATGTGTAACGAATATACGAGCCAGTTTCTCTTTGAAAGTCCTCCACGAAGGCCTCTATTCCCTTAGGCAGATAGTCCTCGAATGTTTTGACATATTTAAATAAAAAAATTAATCGCTTATTTGCGTTCACCACTTTTTCTTCTCACATTCCCTTAAAAACGACAAATGAAGGTTCCTTTGGACAGTTATTTTTTTCAAAATTGTGCTCTGTATATTCACCATGTTATAATAGACGTTTAAATTAAGATGAAGTGATAAGTTTTAAATTGTTTTCACAGTGTATTTGAGAAATATCAGCGCAATGTGCGAAAATAAGACGACAGTTTTTGAAATAAACTGCCCATCTAGAAATGAAGTAATTTTAAGATATTACTTTCATTCATTAAACATCATTTATAATGTAATTTTGCTATCATAAAAGCCATGTACGTATTACAAGTAGCCACAATATCCTTATTAATATGCGCCATTTTATCCTTCTGGGCGTTTTTAAAGACCTTATCCCTGATTTTAATCGCAAAGTCAAAACAAATAAATTTTTAGCATATATAACCATATTTAGTCACATAACTATAATTTCAATTTAATTCTGTTACGATTTTCCCAGAGTTCTTTCATTTGCTAAAATGAATTTCCATTTCCTTCAGACCTTTGATTTCGAAGCAATATTTTAGCAAATTTATTTCATGACATTAATTTCGATCCAATTTTTTTTAAATCTAAGCATTTTTCGTTTTTCGCTATTTTGCTGCATAAATGATGATATGCTTCTCTTTGTCTTTGTACCCTTCCCCAATGAAATCTATTCGGGTTCGTGGATTTGAGAGCATCCGATCAAAACACGATGAAGAACAATAAAAAGCACAATTTATTTACAAGAATCACTATTTACAGCACAGTTCCAAAATTACCATTAAAAGCGTCGAAAATCTACAATAAATACGCTGAAACAATCAGCAACACAGCTTCAGGCTATAACTGTAAAGGTAGCTTCACGGCAACACTAAACTTCTAATAAACACCGTGGAACAATCACCAATACACTGTCAAGCTATACTGTAAAGGTAGCTTCACGGCAAAGCACTATCTCGATCGCTTTCCGTTCACAAAACTCTCGTGTAGCTCAGCACTCACAGTACGCAGCTATTCTCTCAATTCTCACAACTAATCACACTCTTAATCACACTGCTCGCAACAACGGCTCTCAGAAACGAAGGGGTTTATATAGCTTTTCTTTAAGTTCCACACTTTTCGAGAAATATCTCGACAGGAAGTTATTCTAGAAGCTTCCCGATTGGACCATGGGATATCGCCAATTTGGTCGCCAAATGGGCGATAAAGTCGCCAGTCTGGCAACCCTACTGTACACTATTTTATGGCAACCCTAGTGCTATGCCGGAAAGCTTACATACAGGCGCAACCGCCGAATTTTTCGCAACACTATATATTTCCACTTGGTTCTCAAGAACAGCAATTTGTATCAGTTCGTTTTCAAAATCGGTAACATTTTATTTAAAATCTGACCGATCAAACGTTTATGTTCTTTTGCCTAATTCTCCCTTTTCATTGGCATACTTTTCTTCCTTATAAATTAGTCACGATATTGAGATAAGCTTCCCTGGTTCTGAAGAAGAGGGATAGGTATTAGTTAGTGTTCGAAATCGACAGGATTTTACTTAAAATCTCTTCTAATGTTTGTATCATTTTGCTTAATTTTGCATTTTATACTGGTATGTTTTCCTTCCTTATAAGTCATTGATATTATTGAGACAAGCTGAGCGGAAGATAGTCATTATCCAATTAAATTGAGTAGATAAAGGGAATAAGAACAAATCAAAATGAAGAAAATATACCGCATTTGGTTCAATAACATTGTGTTACACTTGGTGAAGATATGGATATTTTGCGATGCTTCAAAAGAAGTTAAATTAATAGTAAGTACTAAACGTTTTGTTTAGAATGATATACACAGCGTTTTCTAGATTTGCAAGAAAGCGAAACAAAATTCAAGTTGTTGTTGTTGCTTTAAAAAATAAAACTGTTACTTTTAAACCATCGAATGAAGTAACATGGTTACCTAGATATTTTGCAATATAAACAACTACAACGTATTCCTCCCGGCTTCATAGAATGCCTTTATGGTGTAATGTTCAGCACACTCGGCTCGTATTCGACAGTTCCAAGGTTCGAGTCTCGGTGAAGGCATTGATCATTTTTCATGTCTTTTGCTTCCAAATAACCTAATGTCTCTACAGTGGCACCCGAACTAAAAAAGGTATTGGATGATGATTTTCCACCACCAGGATTTGGCGACTGGATTCTCTAATCCCCAGTCGTCGTTTAAAAGGGGGAGTATAAAAGGTATTTCTCCCGCCTCCTTAGCATGCCTTCGTGTCGTAATTGTCAGCACACTCGGGGCGTATTCGAGGTGTCCGAAGTTCGAGTCCCGAAGAGGACATTGCTTATTTTTCACGTCTCTGAGCGTCAAAAGTTCTAACTTCTCTATACAATAATTTAAAACTACGAAGCATTAATCAAGTATTTTAAAGCATATGGAGCACGCAATCCCATGTCAAAATACTGTTTACAGAATTGGACAATAGTGAATTTGATACACATTTATATCTAATACAATTTTATGTGTCTCATTTTACTTGTGGTAAGATAAAAAATCTTAAATAACAATATATCTATCACAAGAGTGCTACTTGGAGTAATGCAATGAAAATACCTTTTCGTAAACCCAAGGAAAACAATATTGAAATTAGCACTAATTCTATGATTACTTTTACGAATTTATTCCGCTCTCATTTAAAAGGAAAATTTTCTGAAAATGAAAGTTACAAGAATGGTTTGACAGCATTAAGTACACATGAATTCAATTAAGGCACGGAACTTGTCGAAAAATTATGCAACAAATACAGTAACGTATTAATAACAGATAAACCAAATGTGCTACAACAATATTGTTACCCATTTTGTACATAGACAGAAATTTTTTAGTGAAATTATACGTAAAATTGTTATAGTTTTCTGTATAATGTAACATTAAAATCTAGACAAAGTAACATTAAAATCTCTGCCGAAAAATAATAATGCAGGGGCAAGTCTACTTATTAACATTGAGTAAATGGCTATCTCGCTAATTTAGCGAGATATCGCCAAGCTGCAACGGCGACTAATTTATGTCGCTAAATTTGGCGAGAATTCTCCAAAAGTCGCCAGACTTTGCGACCATTTGGCGACATTTTGGTCCGGTCCCTGTATCACCATAATGTATGTTGTACTTGAATAAATGATTTGATAGGCACCTGTAACCATACCCAGCCCTCATATGCCTTCCAGTAATTTCGAGAAGTATTAAACATTTCTCGGCGGTCGGATGAAAACTATACAAAACAGGAGAGAGCATCTGCTCTAAGTTGTCAATTCAGTGTGGGTTCTGAGCACTGAGATATCTTACGGTTAGCTTCGCTCGTTAGATGCGCTTTGCATTGCGTGTAGAGACATGTTCGCCGGGACTCCAACCTAGGACCTCTCGAATACGCGCCGAGTGTGCTCACCATTACACCACGAAGACATGCTAAGAAGGCGGAAGAAATACCTTATATACTGGCCTTTTAAAAGGTTACTGGAGTTTAGGGGACCCAATCGCCAAATCCTGGTGGTGGAGAATCATCACCCACCAACCTTTTTAGTTCGGGCGCCAGTGTAGAATTATTAGGTTATTTCGAAGCAGGAGACATGCAAAACTGAGCAATGCCCTCGCCGGGACTCGAACCTCGCACCTCTCGAATACGCGCCGAGTGTGCTGACCATTGCACCTTGAAGGCATGCTAAGAAGGCGGGAGAAATACCTTATATGCGTTGCGTTTAACGTTCTTAGTAGTTTGAAATGTGCCAACTGACTATATTGTAGTATACCATGAAGAGTTGAGAGACTATTTTTGCGGAAGTTCCAGAACTCTGAAGTGTTTCTTTTGATAAAATAAATTTTATCAACTTATCATCGGACCTGTGCGCATTCAATATTACGAACTGTGCGAATGGAAAAATATAATGACTTTAAATTTCTTGTCTGTGAAAAAACTATATGTTAATTGATAAAAAATTTTCCAGGCGTGTTTTCATTAGAGAATAAACAATTTCCTGAACTTTCAAAATTAATGCGTATTAGAGGAACATTTTTTGCATCTAGTGTTGACTTAGAGCAAGGTTTTAGTTTAATGTATTTAATAAAAAACAAGCAATATAATCGTTTGACAGAATATAATTTAGACTTGTTAATGGTATTTAAGTAAATTAAAAATCGTCTATAACTAGTGGCAAGAGTATAAACATGGATCACATATATATGCTTAATGGTTAAACTTTAAAGATAGAAAAGATTTAATATAGTATATTTAATACTTAAATATAGATGTTGCATTTATTTATTTTTTGATAAACCTGAACATTTTCATTATTATTATTACTATCGGAGCTAAATTTTAGTAAATAATATTGTTATGTTTACATTTATATTAATTTTTGTAATTAATAAATTGCTTTTTTAAATAAATATGTTCCTCAAGATATTGAATGTTATTAAAATAGAATTAATTTAAATATAAATTGTGAAAATAAAGCCGCAATAATTTTTGTAGTAAAAAAAAGTTTTACAGATCATAATAAAATTGCGTATCACAAGTCAAACATTAGAGGCAATATTAATAAAGTATCACCATTTCCTACTCAGTATCTAATTCATATACTTCATTTTAATATTTCGTTTCAATTTGATAGTATTTGAAACTAAAATTCCTTGACAATTTTTCGAAGTTCATTCTAAAATTTTTAATGTAAATCCAGAACGATGTTTTGTACTTCCTTGTACGAAGTAAAGGAAGCAATGTACTCAAGAAAAATAAGTACCATATTACTCACGAAAAATTACTCAATGTACTCACTAAAACTTAGTACCATATTTCAACGAAACTATCTATTTGGACCATTATCGAGTGCAATTTAACGATGCTTTTGTGTGATATATGTACGCAAGGACAGAATAATGGACTCTTATTTCCCCAAACGAATTATAAATCTGATTTAACATGGATTCGAAAGAGATTTTTTAATGGTGTCTATACGTATGTATGTATGTATCTCGCATAACTCAAAAACGAGCAGCCTCAGAGCGTTCAAATTTTGTATATAGGATTGCTATAACATGTAGATGTTCCCTTCCCTTTTTGGTTGCAATCGGCCGCACCAAAAGTATATAAATATATGTATACCCACTCTGTTACTCGGCTCAGTGAGCTCAGTTTCTGTATTCTTGTATGTTGATAAATTGCGAATTTTTGGCTTTAAAAATGATTGAACTATGTTCTTCTATTATGTTATTAAGTCTAATTATTTTTACCTTAGTAGCCATATTTGTTTACATTTGAAACTTTGCAGATAGTGGATTTCTTGCCAATCTGGAGAAACTAAGCTTCGAAACGACAAAGGTAATGCCTTCTTTTAATATTGCGAATTAAATCATGCTTAATTCATTCTGGAGTTTCTTGGAGGAAATAAGTGTTGGAGATTTACTTCGTAATTTTTAGTATAGATATTTTGATTTTTATGTGGTTTTTTCTTTATCGTGAAGTGAGAACTGAATTAATTCAATGAAAAATACTGAATCGTCTGTGAAACACTGTTTCTTTTGTTTGTTTAGTTTTTTTATACATCGTTTTAGATTTACAGTATTTGAATAGATCGATTCGATAATTCTTCAGATGATATAATTTTTGTGCATTTCTGAGTTATAAAATGAATGAGATATAACTCTGTTAAGTGAACCTAGCACCAAAGTGTCGCTGTGGTAAAAAATAGTGAAGTTTTAAGAGTGCATTTATTCAGTTGTGTTTTATGCTCTATCGACGAAGTAGATTTAATTCAATCCAATAAATTTGCATAAAACGCAAGAAAAAAATGCGTATAATTTAATATTTCGTATGAGGAAATCATGTGGTGTATATAACAGATTTTTAATTATTGTTTTTATAACCTCCTTTTCCTTAATTTTTGTTACTAGTTCTTTCTTATTATGTAACAGTAGAAATAAATCAAGCGTTTCTTCAAAATGAAAAAAAAAAATGGTGTTCTTTGTCTCCTCGCTCTTTCCGTTTTCGCTAGTTTTTGCTATAAATAATTTATCATGCTTCTGAAAGATTTCATACATATGAGATGACTCAGCAGGTTCAAGAGACACATTTTGAAAAAAAAAATGACCTTATGCAACTTTCACCCTATGTTCTTCCAAATCCGCATAATTTTCCAATTGAAAAACAGTCGTAACTTTACAAACATCATTCTGTTACCTAATACAGTATTTGTTAATCAAATTGGAAATTACTAAGCACATTGGTTAAAGGTCAGTCTCAGTCTTGGCTCTCATAATTAAAATATATTTGAGTAGCATGGCGCAAGATTCCCAATATTTCTTTTCTTAAACTGAAAATAATGAAAAGAAAGAACTTTTATTTTTCCGCCATTCTGTTTTAAGCATTAAAATGTGGTGGGATGTGCGCTTTCCGCATCATATTTTCAGAGAAGGTAATGTATCAGTCAATATGTTGTTATGGCCGTGTTTCTGAAGTAGAATACTGTGGCGATCACCTTTGAATATTTGGCCTTTGAAAGTATAACGATGCTTGAAACCATAAGTAAATATCGGTGTTGATAGTTATAATATTATTCCCAAAGGCAATCGATTACTCACCCAAGGAATACCATTCACTGTTTACCAAAAGATAACTAAAATGTTCAACTTTTGTCTCAAACAAAGAAATTTCATGCATTATATAAATCAAAGGTTTACGGTCAGTTTAATTTTAAATTTTTAGTATAACATCAAACCACCTTAAACGGAATAGTGTTTTCTATATGACTTGACTGTATGTGTGTGCCTCACTCACCGTTGTCTAGGTCGGGCTGCATTATAAACCCATCCCTTGTGATGTACTCTGTGCACAACAAATAAATAAATAAATAAAATCTGAAAATATTACGCCTAAGGGAGCCTTTTTTTAACGTTTTATGTGTTACCTTTTTATTACATATCATGTTCTTCGCACATAAACCATAAAATTCAATTCAACAGCAATATCACAAAATAATTTAAAAAGAGCACTTTAGAATTTCCGCTACACAGTCTCGCGCGCTGGAGATAAAAATGCCCCCCCCCGTACAGTATTGCCATTGCTCGCTTTGAAATCGTTGAGTTTGTTCATCAAAAATTCGTCAAAGTTTTATAAAATATGAAATCGATAATAAACAAATTCCAAATTTTGGCTTCCAGATACCACCTATATTCGGTGGTGGATTACGTTATTCAAAATTTCATGGCTCTAGGTACCGTTGTTTTGTCACAATGCGAGAAACATACCTACATTTATGCAGATTCTTCATTATTTAATTTCTTTATATATAACACAGGGCTCTAATATTTGGTGGCAACAATTTGAAAAGTGAAACGGACATTTAAAGTTTTCAGCACAAAATGACAAAACGATTTTAATTAAAGTGACCAGATTTTAACATTGGTAAAGCGGGACACCATTGACTGGGGGGAGGGTCTTGATTAAAATTTTGGTCTATGCCTATATGGAGCAATAAAAATTTCCATAGGAAGCAAAAATAGTATTGTATTATACATTTTGAATTTCAAGATATGTACAATTTACAAATATAATACATTAAAAAATACGTATAGTGTTATTTTATTCTTTGGCCTACTTCTCATTTGAGTGATTTTTTTAGTATATTGCTGTCATTGTTTAAAAGATCATGAAATAAAACTACTATAAACTATAAATAATACGCGCGTACTGTCTGCTAAATTCGAGAAAATTTATGCATTTATGAAATAAATAAATAAATTACCTAAATTATCTGAAAAATGATTTGTTGGCATCACTTGCTTAACTAGCACTAGCACTCAGCACGATGTCTGAGAGCCAGTTGCAAAATGTTTTCGTCGTTGCCAATGCCAAAACGTGCCATTGTTCATTTAGTCCAAACAATGGTGGTCGAATTCTAACGACTGATCAACAATCCGAACTTTGATAATCCGTTCTCAACAGTTATTTATGATTATTAAAGTTTAACATTATAAAATTAACAAAAATAATATAAAACCCAAAGCCTTGCAAAATAGCCACATAGCCGCCGAAAAACCGCATATTCCCTTCCCGTTCTCCCGCTCGTTCCTTAGCTTGTTATGCATTCTTTCCAAAAATCGTGACTTTTTTTAAAACGCCGCAGATGCGGGCAAGTTGTTAAAAATTGGGACTGTCCGCAAAAACCGGGACGTCTGGTCACCTTAATTTTTATAACCCTTCTGGGCTAACGACCTTTGAGCTAAAAATCGTTCTGTATCTCTTGTTCTACTGGGCCAACTGACGAAATTTAATTTTGATTTTTTATGTCTCGAAAGCACAACTTCGGATATACATTAGATTTATATGTAGTATTGCTCTAAACTAAGTATCTTAAGAACAAATCGAATGCTTTCTGAAATAGCATGCCGATATTTTCTTCCATTTCGATTCTACGAATTAAATTATGCTCAGATATTAAATTTTGTTAAATTTGGTGAAAACGTTACACAGGAATTTAAAAATTTATCTCCGCGCACTTTTTCAGTTTGCGAATGCTGGCGAGAAATCGGCAGAAGTCGCCAAGCCTGGCGACCATTTGGCGACATTTTGGTCCGGTCCCTGTATCACCGTAATATGTACTGTAATTGAATAAATGTAATTGATGCCAAAGTAGCTGTAGCCGTATCCGGTCCTCATATGCCTTCCAGTAATTTCGAGAGGTACTAGAGATTTCTCGGTGCCCAGATGAAAACTAGAGAGCATCAATTTGAGAGTAGTAGTTTTTAGTTCAGAACTGAGTTTAAAGTATTCAGATATCTGTCTTAGCTTCGCTCTTTAGATGGGCTTTGCATTACAGTGTGTGTAACGTACTTAGTCGTTTGAAGTGCAATTACTAATTGTAATGTCTGATACTATGAAAAACTGTAGGGGTATTTTTGTGAAAAGTTCCAGAACAGTGAAGTGTTTCCTTTGATAAAATAAATCTTATCCAGCAATCTCCGGTTCCGTGTGCATCAGTCTAATTATGAAATCGTATGCATGCAAATATATTAATCCTACAAAACACACTGTTCATTCATTCAGTTATTACTCGAATACAAAAATCACACATCAGCGTACCAACTGAAATTCCTTTTTTTCATTTTCGGATATTACAAGTCAGAAGTTTCATCCTAAATCAACATTAAAAAAATAAATAAAAAATCTAAAAGCTCTAAGATTTTACATTACGCCCAAAGGGGGCGCTTTTTAACATTTCGTCTGTTACCTTTATTAATTAAATATCATGATCTTCGTATTTAAAACGTAAACTCAGTTCAACAGCAATATCGCGAATTAATTTTAAAATGTGCATATCTTTAGAATTTCCGATACCCAGTCTCGCGCGCTAGAGATAATTTTTTTTTTCTTTCAGTACAGTGTTGCCATTCCTCGCTTTAAATTCGTTGAGTTTTCTAATATAAATTCGTAATTTTTTACAAAATATGAAATAGATAATAAAGCAAGTTTCGAATTCCAAATTCTGGCTTCCAAATGCTTATATTCGGGTGGAAATGTGCATTATTCAAAATTGAAGGGCTCTAGGTACCATTGTTTTATCACAATGCGAGAAACATACATATACACATTTATGCAAATTCTTCATTATTTAATTTAAATATAATAGAGGGCGGTAAAATTTGGTGGCAACAATTTGAAAAGTGAAGCAACGCTTTTAGTGAATCAAAGTAAAATGATAAAAAAAACGAAATTAATATTCCATCTGGGCAAATTGCCCCTTTGGGGTGGGGAAAGAACCTATTAATTTTGGTAAACGGCATATGCCACTCGAAAGTGTTATTAAAGAATATTAATTATTGTACTTGATAATACAATTAGTAAATTTAAATCTGTAGCTGCCCTGATTAAAAAAACATTTAAATTTCAATATCAAAATCGTATAATTATGAGGTCGATAGAAAATGTAGATGCATGAAGAAACTACAAAAATCATCCTTGGTTGATATAGCCGAATGCAAGAAAGTCACGTGGGTTAGCGTGGACGAAAGAATAAGGTTAAAAAGTATCTTATGGAAGTCGGTCATAACTGAGGTTTGTTCTGGAGATGAAACTACAAATGAAGAAATTGTAGTCTAGACAGAAAACGAAGTTGTCGAACTGTATCTAATGATAGGTAATGACAATAACGCAAACGTCAAAAGAAAACGAAAGGCTTCAAGCCCTGAAGATGACTCAAGGAAAACGAATCTTCTAATTACAAACCCACTGTTTCTACTTCTAACGGAAAAAAGGTCTAGGCCAAGAAGAGAGAAATCTTAACTATTCTCTTGATAGAAGCTCCTTAATCACCTACATAATTTTAAGCAATTAGGGAGTCAGGTATGGTACGTAGTTGTTTGTAAGTTCTGAAAGGATAAAAATATAGTATTAATATTCTCACGCGCTTTCCTTGTACGTAGTAAAAAGGGAGAATTGTAATCGCGAAAAATTTCGGGTCCAATATTTCAAAGAAAATATCCATTTTTACTGCTATCGAATGCAATTTAAACACGTTTTTGCGTAACTCTTTTTTCCCCAAAAAATTATAAAACTGATTTAAAATGAATTCTGAAGAGATTTTTTCGTGGCGTCTGTGCGTACGTACCTACGTACGTATGTACGTATCTCGCATTACTCAAAAACGAAGAACGTTGAAATTTTCTACTATATAGGACTACTATAACATGACGATGTGCACCTCCTATTTTGGCTGCAATCGGCCGCACCAAAAGTATATAAATATATGTATATATATCCACTCTGTTACTCGGCTCAGTGATCTATTTCTTTATTCTTATATGTTTGTAAATTGTACTTTTTTTTGCTTTAAAAATGTTTGAATTATGTTGCTTTTATCTTCCGAAAAGGTTTTTATGCCTTTAGTTAATCTGCGTGTAATATTTGTAGAATTATCAAGAATTTAAAAGTTATTTAAGTGCGGCTAAGCCTAATTATTCTTACCATAGCAGCCATCTTTGTTTACATTTGAAACTTAATAGTAGATTTGTTGCCAATCTAGAGAAACTAAGCTTCGTAACAACAAAGATAACGCCTTCTTTTATTATTAAGAATTAAATCATGATTAATCCATTCTAGAATTAATACGAGGAAATAAGTGTTTAAGATTTACGTCGTAATTTTTAATATACATATGTTGAGTTTTTATCTATTATTGCCCTGTCGCGAAGTGAGATCTGAATTAATTGAATGAGAAATACTGAATCGTCTATAAAAAGCTGTCTCTTTTCGGGTTTTTTTTACATCGTTTTAGATTTATAATAGTGTTTGAATAGGACATGTGGCAACGATTAGGTAATTCTGCAGATGATATACATAATTTTTGTGCATTCTGAATTATAAAATGAATGAGATGTAACGCTGTTAAGTGAAGCTAGCGCCACAGTGTCGCTATGATAAACAAATGTAGTGAATTTTAAAGAGTGCATTTATTCTGCTGTGATTAAGCGCTAACGACGAAGTAGCTTTAATTCGATCCAACAAGTTTAAATGAAATACAAGAAAAGTGCATATAATTTAATATATCATAAAAGGAAGTCATATGGTGTACCCATCAGATTTTTAATTTAGGTAAATAATGTTAAGAGTTGACTGTGTGCCAATAGTGAAGCCATGAACCGTTTTTAATTATATAAGACTGCCAATAAACGCCCTTTCTTGAAATATATATATTCACAGCAATCTGCATTTCAGTGGTGGTGAGTTAATGAAAATTAGAAACATTTTCCTCAACTCATATGTTATTTTTAGCTATGTACAAATGCAAACCTTTCGCTCTACAATTATTCTATGGCACCTTATGAAGCTTAGTAATCTTCTTGGGTATTATAAACTGTAACAAAACTTCATATCGACTGGCAGCGAATTCTCGCTAAGTCTAAAATAAAAAGTGAGGATTGTAGCGTGTAAAAGACCCTTTATTTAAAACTAAAAAAGAACTGAAGGTAAAGCTTGTTCCTACAAGCTCAACCAGAACTTATGGCGAAATGAGTAACAGCAACTTCAAATGTAAAATTTAAATTTAAATAAGCTAGTAGCCAAACACTACACAGATCAGTTGAACTTTAAGTTGGCTCACAAATCTAACCGGCGTGGAGATTCAATATCGGCAATTATAATACAAGACCGAAGACTACAAATCTTATCAGAGCTAGCAACCTACTAACGTGGCTTAGATAGGCAAAATATGCTCTGTATTGCAATCTAAACCACTCTTCTAATCTTATCTTATCTAAAATAATTTTCTAATCTAATCTTAAATACACGGGAACTAGTTTGCATTCTGGTGAGGAATCGGAAGGAAAAAGGGACAATAAATGTCTAAATCATAAAATAATTACTCAATTAACATGAAGGAAAACTACAACAGAAATATGATCTCAAACTCTAAAATTAAATTTCGCGAACAATTCTTGTAGTATGAGAGTCAATTTTCTTTTCTGAATGCACATAAGTTTTTTTATGTATAACTATAGGGACCAGGCGACTGTATAAAATGTAATATTTAGTAGTTTTTATATAATTTAGTTTTAACTTTAAAAACACCTTAATATGAATATAAAAACATTATTCAAACATTTTTTTATAATTCGATGTATGTATCTATGAGCAAAAGTTGTGAAAACAAAGGCCGCATATGAACTTTTATGAACACTACGTATAGACTCACTATACAAATACTCTCTCAGTATAATATAATCAGATTAAAATATTATCGCTTAAAAAAAAGTATTTTCTGCAGTTGAATATAGAAGAGCAGAAACGGAGCATCAAAATTAAGAGACTGCTTCTAATTACTTGGCGTGTAATACATTTTAACCGACTATTCATCACTGCAAAAGACATAGTTTCGTATTTCACAGTGGCAAAAAAATTGTTAAAAAATAGGCCCACCAGCGGCCGAGCGGTAATTTCACTGAACGCTGGTAGTTATTTCCGAGGTTCGAATCCCGCGAATGAGCTGGCTGAGTGTGCGTTTTCGTGGTTTTTACATGTGTAAAGTTTACACGAGCCAGTTTCCCTTCGAAAGTCGGGCCCACCAGCGGCCGAGCGGTAAAGGCGCTGAACACTCGTAGTTCGGTCCGAGGTTCGAATCCCGCGAATGGGCTGGCTGCATGGGCGCTTTCGTGGTTTTCCCCATGTGTAACGTGTATACGAGCCAGTTCCCCTTGGAAAGTCCTCCACGAAGGCATCCCTCCCTTTAGGCAGATAGCCCTTGTGTACTTTGCCATAACTGAATAACCTAACCTAACCCTTCGAAAGTCCTCCACGAAGGCATCCCTCCCCTTAGGCAGATAACTCTTGAGGGTTTGCTGGAAACATATAAAGCATTGTTAAAAAATATGCGTAGTTTAAACAGCTTTTTCATTCCTACTTTTCATAGTTATTTATACTTCTCAAATGATTTCACATAAAAATAGATTAAAGAATGAGTTTTTTTAGCTCAAATGGGCAATTTGCTAGAAGGGCTATTAATTTCGTTTTGGGATTTTACTTTGGTTCACTATAAACGCCGTTTCACCAAATATTAGAGCCTTGCATTATATTTAAAGAAATTAAATTTCGAAGAATCTGCATGAATGTATGTATGTTTCTCATGCTATGAAAAAACAGTGGTACCTTGAGAGATCAAATTTTGAATAACGTAGTCTTCCACTCGAATATCCCCATCGGGAAACCCAAATTTGTTTTATTACCTATTTCATATTTTGTAAAACGTTATCGAATTTTTGATTAAATAAACTCAGACATTTTAAAGCGAGCAATGGCAACATTGTGCGGGGGAAAAAAAAGCTATTTTTTCTCTAGCGCGCGAGACTGTGTATCGGAAATTCTAAAGGTATGCCTTTTTTCTAATTATTTTGTGGTTTAAGTGCGAAGAACATGATACATAATAACTAAAGATCACACACAAAATGTTAAAAAAAACTCCTCTTTGGATGTAATATAAAATCTGAAGGCTTTTTTCACATGATGTTACCCACCTTAATAACAATGATTTATATGTCAATTAAATACAATTAAGATCGCTGCATTAAAAATAGTTAAAAGATATATAAGATATTGGATTATCTATAAGCAAACTCTGGGGAGTTTTCCTTTCCCCTTTTGAAATACTGATAAATAAAATGTAGGATGCGGGAGAGGGAAAATGGTACATGCTTCCGCCCGGGATCGAACCGAGGACCCCGCGCGTGTGAGGCGCACGTGATAACCACTACACCACAGAAGCTTGGTTTTGCTTCCCTAAAAATTATTCTAAACCAAAATTACTTTTAAAACTGCTATTGAGTTCAAAGTAACCAAATATTTATCTATTTACATAATCTGTATGTAATAATATTGTTTCTCCCCCCACACACACACTGCAAATGTTCTGGATGTGCCCTGTTGGCCATAATATACTCATTCATGCTGCAGTCAGATTCTTATTTTTTATTTATTTATTTTTTTTTTTTTTTTTTTGCATTCCCCTCCTAATCTTCCAGTCTTGTGGTCTCAGATCGGAGAACGGCGGGCCGCTTCAGGCCCCCAAAACAATTTTCTTTTGAAACGAATGCATTTAATATATATAAGATACATTTAATATATACAGAGATATAAAAACACGGACAAGGCAGTGCGTGAGAGAAAACTTGGTAAGCTTCTGGTTCTTTTGTGTGACAATTTTTGCTGCACATCCTTTGTCAGAAAAGTTCCAGGAGAAAGGTGGTAAAAAATAGAAAATTGCATTTACTGTGTAATAATCCTAGCTGCTACCATAGTAGTCCCCTTGGGTACGTTTGCTGAAAACACCCTAACCCGCCTGATCACGAAGTGATCTTATGATCAAAAAGTGGTGTTTCATTCACACCACAAACAGCATAATCACATCCAGCATGATTGCCACTACAAATCAGTATCAATTTAACCCCTCTCTCCCAATCTCTTTCTCACTTTCCTTTCTTTTATCTTATACTAAAAAAGCTGGATAGACGGCCAATACGGAAAAGCTGGATAGACGGCAACTATACACAGCTGCCAGCGTTTCTGGAGGTCTTCGAAGCAAATGGAGAAATCTTCAAATGTGATGCTCGCAAGCTCATTTGTCACAGCCCGTTGGATGCCTGTAATACTCTTGTTGAAGCTTTCCTTTCAGTTACTCATGGACACAAGAAAACATCCCAATAATGTTTCACACAAATGTGGGATCACGTCTGGCTCTATCCAATAGTTTACCAGAAATGTTTCGTCCTTCCTTTTTCTGTTCATCTGTTAGTGAGTGAAGGCTAGCATCAAGTTTCCATTTCCTTAAATCTTTGCCTAAGATCTTATGACACACATGACGATACAAATTCAGTTTTTCTGACATAATACGCATACGGTCTTCTTACAATAACTGAATTAGAGGCTCCCCGTTTGCATCGGTATGTGCTATAGACGGGTGACCAATTCTGGGATCGTCTTGCACTGAATCTCTGCCTTCACGAAACCTTTTGTGCCACTCAAACACGACTTCCTGAAAGTGTCTCGCCTGCATATGCTTGCTTAATCATGTTCCACGTTTCACTAGTGGTTTTCCCGAGCTTAACGCAGAACTTAATGTTGAGTCTTTGCTCATAACCAGCATCCATTGCGTCATCTTAACGAATATGACAACAATATGAACAATGCGTTGCTAAGCACAGTCCTACCACCTAGTAAGTCTGCGTGAAAACAAGCCCAAGGTCATATCAAGTAAAAATACATACCAAGAACAGCATTTGTTCTCTTTTTAGTACTGCAAATTCAGAAATAAAAAAATTGTCCTGGAACTTTTCTGACAAAGGATGTATACATAAACAGATTTGCAAAGGAACGAGTGACTCATTTATAGTAGTCTATATTGCATTAAACATGTGTTTTACATGTGTGCAACAAAGGAAAATATGCACCAAATTTAGGAAATAACTATGTAAATAAATATTACTTCAGTTAATCACAAATTAGCAAATCATGTGAAATACTGATAATCTTAAATATAATATGTCAGTGCTTACAAATAGTTACAATAAAAAACTCGTAATTATTAAAGCATTGAATAAATTCAAATTCGCGTCAAATGGAACCGACTACTTCAGAAAATTCTCGCATTCAGTTAAGGGTTAAAATAAAGCACCTAAAGCGTGTAAAAGTGTGCATGCTACTTTAAAATTAAAATCAAATCAAAATTCAATCTTGGATTAGTACTGCTAAAAAAAATCGCCATGCGGTTTTTTTTTAATCACTTGAAAAAGAGATCCTGTACCTCTTCTCTCTCGAAAGAAATGGAGTTTTCTTCAAAGCAAATGTTTAATACGAGGTTTAGGTTTTATGCTAATTTAAATACGTTTAATGTAAGAAGATGTAACCAAAATTGATGATTTGATTACTTCTTTTTTCTTTTTTTTTTTCAGAATAATAAACAATAATACGAACTTGTAAATCTGAACCTTTTTCAGATACTTGCAAATCTAATGTGTTATCTAGTTCAGGTAAGCTTCAATACCAGCATTCCAAAATAATTTGGGAACAAGACACTTTTGACGATCTTAAGAGCAGAAAAGCTCTATTTAAAGCATAATATTTTAAGGTGTCTTATGTTACATAAACAGTTATTATAATTTCAGTCTTTACTACAACTTCTTCTATCCGCATTTCTCGCCAGAATACAAATTAGTTTTGAATACTTAAACTGGAGTTTTGGGATTTGAGAATGATTGTGTTTCCGGCTTTTGAGTTCTATAAGGTTAATTTCTGCCAGTTCTAAGATTTGTATTTATTCGGGCTTGCATGCTCTCGCCGCCGATACTTTATTTTTGACGCGCCGGTAATTTTGAGCTAACTTCCAGTTAAGTATCAAATTGTGTAGTCATAGACTAAAGTTCAATGTTTAATTTTTTTTATTTGTTATGGTTGATTACAAAGACTGTAGACCGAACAAGCGAAGATGAAATGGAACAGCAAAATTAAAAGAGTCCACAGTATAATCTATGAACCTATTTAGTGTCTTGCCTCCAATATTTCTCCCAGAGTGGTTAAAAATTAACACTTTCTTGCCGACTGGCACGTATACGTGCCAGCAGGAAACGCACTCATTTCCCGGCCGACACGCTAACGTGCCAGAGCGTTTTCTCGTTCACCCCCGGCCATCAAACATTTGTGACAGTGTCCTGGAACGTTCTAAAAACAATTACTTTGGGCACAAGATGGCATTGTATGTCCGTATGGTTTCAGATACCTGTAGATTTGGCCTTCTACTGAAATTGAGAGTAGCATGACTCACATACACGTGGTTTCTGATTACATAAACATAAGCGAAAAGGAATGTTTCCAAATGGCATACTTTATGACTGCTCTTCAAGCTATCATATATGTTAAAATTAGCGTTTAACTATTTTACTTAACTAATTTGCTAATTTGTAAATATTTATAACATGAAAATATGTAAAAGAAATTGCTCACTTTGAGAAATAATTAACTCATTTATCATTCATCTGATAAAAAAACGCTTGCTCGCCATAATGAACTGAAGTCGTATAAGGCACATAAGTAAACTGAAGGCTTTCCGAAATAAAAGCAATGCAAAACGTAATAGAACCTCACATAATAACCCTAAAAGACTCTTTACAGAAGCAAAAAAAATACAAAAAGGATTCGTGGGGATATAAACACGCGAATGTTTATATCACGAGGAAACGCTCTGCACTCCAGTATGCCGGCCGGGAAATGATCGTTTCTTGCTTCTTCATGGATTTGGACTCAAAAGCAAAAGTCTAAATCCATGAAGAAGCCCTGGACGGACACTCGCGCGGGACGCTCGTCAGACTCCGGCTCTGAACAGACACTCACGAAAGCGACTGCTGGCCTCAGCGATAAGCGCGCGTTTGCGCTTCCCGTCGTGAAAGGGTTAAGTGTGGTGCAACGACTCAGGGGTGAGGCATCAATTTCTTCATGAACTTTGCGCAATCTACAAATTGGGGTTGAACATAGAAAAAACCATGAAAACGCGCATGCAGCCAGCCCGTTCGCGGTATTCCATCCTCGGACCAAACTACCGGTGTTCCGGTATTTTACCACTCGGTCGCTGGTGGGCTATTTACAAATTGGGGTTAGGAAAATGTTCATTCGATACAGATTTTTAAAAAGAAATCATGGCCAATAACAAGACGAAAAACAGCAACAGATTTCTTTCTGCTCCAGAAACGAGTGTCGAAAATTCTGTTACTTTCTGTTGTCCATACTTTATGACTGCTCCTTTCGGTTACGTCTTTTCAAAAAGTTTCTCAAACTAATAATTTTTTATCACTCTTTTGGCTGTACAAAAAGGGATGTGGTTGTCAGTTATTTGGAGAAGATTAGCCTCTTTCTTTGCTAACGAATCTCCTTTATCATTTCTATGAAGGCCACACTGTGATGATATCCACTGTATGGCAATTTCTTTGCCTCCCTGAGCTAAGTTCTTTAAAAACTGTTGACATTTAAAAAAATCATCAGACCTTGGTAATTCAGAAGAAATAGCTAGATGAGCAGCTTTAGAATCACAGAGTATGACAAACTTTGAAAAACTGTTCAAGTTGGCATTGAAGTTGGAATAAGGCTATGAATATAGCCGTGATCTCAGCATCGAAAACAGTCCTATTTCCTTCCAACAGGATTATTAAATGAAAAAATCTGATGTGTACACCGCATAACTTCCTTGTACGGAATATTAAATTATTCACTTTGCACTTTTTCCTGCATTTCAGTTAAACTTATTTCAATAGAGATATATTTCTCAATGAATTAATTCATTTCTCACTTTCCGACAAGGCAAAAGTACATAAAACCTCAAAATATCTTTATTAAAAATTGAAAAATGTAGAAAAATATAAAACACCAAATACAGTTAAAATAATTTAATTTTTTTTTTTACAATTAAAATTAGAATTTCTGCGAAAAAACAAGGAATTCTGCCAGCGGGCAAGAAGGCAGATTTTTCAGTGCACAAAACTGAAAGTTTATTTTTGTCCCACTCGGCAAAAAAACGCTGAAGATGCACAAATTGATTTAATTCAGTATTCTGCTAAGTTTCAAATGTAAGCAATTATGGCTGCTATGCCGTGTTGTCATTGACCGAAATGAAATATTTTTATCTTCCACACTCCAGTGTGCTGATTCAACAATGCATAAGATACTTAATTTTTCTCCTCCGATTTAATCTCTGTTATTGTTTAGCATAATAAGCGATTTAAATACAATAAACGCAGTTCTTCACTTTAATTATTATTAATTAATTAATATTATTATTATTGGGCTTAGGAATTCCACTAGCTGCATTCATTAAAATCATTACATTATATTTCTTCTTTAAATGATTTCAGCTGGCAGCGCAAGCGGGTTGTTACTTCCTTGTACGAAGTGAAGGAAGTACTGTAATCACGAACAATTCTGGATACCATGTTTCAATGACAATATCCATTTTGACCGCTATCGAATGCAATTTAACGATGTTTTTCCTTGAAATCTGTACGTAAGGACAGACTAAAGGACTCAAAACTCATTTAAAATGGATTCAGAAGAGATTTTTGCGTGCTGACTCTACGTATGTACGTACATATGTATGTATGTATCTCGTATAATCCAAAAACGATTAGCCTCAGAACGCTGAAATTTTGTATATACGACGGGTATAACATGTTATTCACAATAAATTATAATAAGGAAACGCTTCATATTACATCTCCAAGCAACGGAAATTCAATTTAAAAACATTGAAAAGGTATTTTTCAGAATTTAAAAATTTTACAGATTTTTTAGTCCTACTTGCTTTGAACACAATTAAGGAAAAACTAAATCGCAAAAATGCCAAAATGAAAAGTAAACTTTTCAAGTAATGAGAAAACAGTTATTGTTATTGATAGAAGATTAATCGACTTATCAAGGGGATAAACCAGTCTACTATGAATAAAGAGTAACTAAAATAAGACAGAGTGTTTCATCTTTCTTCCAAGTAAGCATCAAATTAATTGCTAGATTCAAATCATAAATCTAATTGATATTCTATCAAAATAAAGATATTAGTCAATAAACCAAAAGAATCCTGTTAAAAAGCATATAATCTTTAAAATTAAAATTTTTCACTAAGAATACAATTAATCTGAACGAGATGCTTACTTTAGAAGACAATATATGTAATATGGAGAGTTTTCTTATTATAATTTATAATGAATTATTGCTTTATTACTTTGCAGCTTTAGCGCAAGTCTTGGGCTTATTAATTTATTTTAATTACTTTCATTATGAATATAAATTCAAAC
>KK120082.1:65557-78768 GCA_000611955.2 Stegodyphus mimosarum | reverse complement strand
CTACTTTGTTACTTGGCTCAATGATCTCAATTTCTTTCTTCTTATATGTTTGTAATTGTGCATTTTTGCTTTAAAAATCATTAAATTATGTTGTTCGTATCTTCCGGTTAAAGTTTTTATGCCTTTAGTTAGCCTGCATGTTACAGTTGTAGAATTATCAACAACTTAAAAGTTGTTGAAGTGCGGCTAAGCCTAATTTTTTTACCATAGCAGCCATCTTTGTTTACATTTGAAACGTAGCAGAATAGTGTATTTTTTGTCAATCTAGAGAAACTAAGCTTCGAAGCAATAAAGTAACGTCTTTTTTTATCATTGCGAATTAAATTATGCTTAATGCATTCTGGAATTATCATTTAAGTTATTAAATTATCCCATATATGGACTCAGCATAGCATTCACGACAAATTAAGTCATTTTCTACGTCTTCAGTTTTTTTTTTTTTTTTTTCGAATGAGACCAAAAGTAAACTTTCATTTTTGTGCACCGAAAAATCTATCGAATTGCTTGTTTTCGCGTAGAAACTCTAAAAATAAACAAAATAAAAAATGGGACAGTTCTATATATCCCGTTCTTACTTGGGCGATTGACGAAATTCAAATTGCGTTTTTCATGTTTCGAAAGCAGAACTTAGGATATGCATTAGATTTATATATAGCATTGTTCTAATATAGATATTTTGACACAAAATAGGACTTTTCCTGAAAAGACGTGCCAGTTTTTTTTTTCCATATTTCGATTCTACGACTCAAATTATGCCAAACTGCTAAGTTTTGTAAAAATCCCACGAGTAGTTTCCAAAAAATTAGCTGTCAAAATTTTAGCTACGCCATGTTAATTGAATTTGGTATATATTTATTCATAGCTCTTTTTTATTAAATTTATTTGATTCTTCCTTTCGCATTTCGAAATTTAGGTTCATTCCAAATAAAATTCGCTTATTTTTACGATTTATTTTTAAAAATTGTATTTTTAAATAATTTTAATAAATTTTTCGAAACAAAAATTGAAGTATAACGTATAAAATTTTTACCATCTCCTTAAATTAGATGTATTTCTAAGCATACTGGAAAAAATTAGAGTTTTGTATTCAAAATTTACTAAGATATAAGTGAATTTACATATTGGTGCGCTTTGAAATTTGGCATAAGCATTAATAAAGCGAAATGTGGTTTATGCACTTCGTTAAAATTATTTGAAAGTATGAAGGATGATCTTTTGTTTTCGCTCATGTACAATGAAAAAAAGGAAAAGAAAATACGTTTTCATAAAATAAGAAGTTCGCCAAGTATTCTATTGTTAGCGAAAACGAAAAAAGTGCGTCAAGATAAATTTTGGAATTTCTCATTAAAAATTTCGTATCATATTTTACAAAATTTTATATTTAGGCATACTTTGAGTCGTTGAATCAAAATATGGAAAAACACTGACATGTCATTTGAGAAAAAGTCCGATTTTGTGTCAAAATACCTATATTAGAACAATGCTATGTATAAATCTTATACATATCCTAAGTCCCGCTTACGAGACATGAAAAACACAATTTGAAGTTCGTCAATCTGCCCAGTAGAACGGGAGATATAGAACTGTCCCATTTTTTTCCTCAGTGTACAACATTAACAACATATTATAATAAATTAAATAACGTGACTTATTTGTTTCTCATTTGAAAGAGACGGCTACATGTAACGGCAAGATGACTTGAAATTTATTATTCTTTTGTGTTCTTTGTGACTAAGCTGAGCTTGATACTTCGCTTTTTTATCGATAGAATATACGTAAAATAAATTCTACGGTGTTTTAATTCAATATTTATAAATTAAAATTGCGTGGGAGCACAAAGTGTTACTTTTTTAAGCATGCCTTTTGTTGACGTGTATAAATTTGTTCTTCATTTTCGGTGAATGATTTTTAGCTGATATATATTTACTAGCTGGGAAGCACGTCATATAATTATCATCATATCCCTCCATGATCCAGAATTTAATCATATGACTTTAGCAAAGATCCACGGACAAATTTCCGACTTACGAACTAATTTCAAATCAGGTCTGCAATTTGCTGTTCTTGTTATGACTTATCGCCCTTCTCTGACAATAACATCAGAAGTACTCCACGAAATTCACTGTGGCAAAGTGTGGAAGAATGCGCTTTTGTCATTGGCGAGAGCCTTGAGCACCACGCTTTGAGCAATGATTTAATGTTAGTATACTGCTTCTTTAACACCGTTTTTCATTTTTGTGTAATTCTGGGCCATGGAAAAGTAATCATGGATCAATCGAGATCAGAACCAATTATTTTAGGGTTAACGTGACCATTACAAGTTGCTAGAACTGGACCAGCCAAGCGTTAAAGAATTTATATAATTATCAATTTTTGTTTTCCTCCGGTGCTTAAGAAAGTTTTATAGTACTTAATGATCATTTTAGATAAATTAAATTGTGATGCAAAATTTGAATGTCGTTTTAATTTTATTACCATAGTTCAAACTAGTTCGCCAAAACTAAAATTTGCGTTGCAGCCGAATTGGTACTTTCATGATTATAGAAATACAAGGTGTTTCTAAATGGATACCGGGGTTTTAACGCTTTGTAGTATTTATTAAGTAAAACTTTAAACCATAATTAATACATGAAATGAAAGAGCAACTCAAACAGTTCTGCTTGTTGGTACGCGCATGCGCGAGAAAACGCTATAGCAAAAATGGCGAGTAGTGAAGAGAGAGCTTTCTGTGTTTGAAACGTTGTCCAGACTGAATCTGTATCGTGCGTTTCGGATTAAATTCATGTGGTTCTCCAAGTGATAATAACATCCGTAGATGGTATTATCAGTTTGAAAATACCGGCTGCCTTTACAAAGGGAAGAGTACGTGAGACCAAGTGTTAGTGAAGAGAGTGTTGAGCGTGTGAGTGAGTCTTTCACGCTTAGCCCGAAAAAATCAGTTCGTGAGCCTAGTCGTGAATTAACAGTTCCGGTGACCACTGTTTGGAAAGTTTTACCGAAACGCTTACACCTACATCCTTATCGTTTTCAGTTAGTACAGGATCTAAAGCCTATAGACCAAGGTTGGTGCCATAACTTTGGACATGAAATGTTGTTGCACGAGGATTTTCTGTTGTTTTCAGTGAGGAATCGACATTTCACCTCAGTGGACATGTGGAGACACATAATGTGGGCATCTGGATCTCAGAAAATCCTCACGAGGTGGTACAATTGCAATGAGAGTCCCCGCAATTGAATCCTCACATTGAACAAAGACTCATCACATTCAACACTTGTAAGCTTGTAGGTATAACTGCTTGAGTTGCTCTTTCATTTCATGTATTAATTATAAGTTTTACCTAATAAATACTACAAAGCTTAAAACCCTGATATTTAGTTAGAAACACCCTGTACATTGTATGGGCTTTTCTGTTTACATTTTGTGCTTGAAGGGCGTTACGAAGAAAATGCACATTTCTGAGAAAAAAGACTGAGTGTTTCCCCCCCCCCAAATTTTGCTTATTGTAACTGTTGGTCGACTGTGTGAATTAAGGGAAATGTCTTGGATATTCTTAAACAAAGTAATGATGATGTTCCCAGTCAAGATAATATAATGGCTTAATTCTTTACAGTAGAAAAGCTTAAATTATCCTACTGTCTCATAATTATGATTAAATTCTTTGAATTGCATCGTTTTGCTAGCTAGAAAAAGACGCACAAAAATAAATAATAGTAGTAATGTCGCTAAACGCCTGTAGTTAGGTCCCTCTTTATTTTACTTCCTCTGACTGCCAACGAGAAAACGCTTCCTCACAATCCTTGCGACATTGAGTAATGTTCCCCATTAGTGCAGGATGGCTGTAAACACCAGCAGGTTTTATTACCAGAAAAGTAATGAATGTATAGATGACAAAAAGTTTAACTGAGTTATCATGACTGATCAGGGCCATCACCAGTACAGCAAATATCACGAAATTCTTACACAATGTATGTACTTTTTGCGACCAAACCTCTTTCTCCTCTTTTGTTTGTCTCCCGGCTTACAATTGTTTAATTATGTGTTAAACCTCCACCTTCTGAAGCGCACTGAATTGAAACGGACGGGAAATAGAAAGAAACAATCTGATGTGTACACCACATGACTTCCTTGTACGGAATATTAATTATACGCGTTTTTTCCTGCCTTTCATTTTAACGTATTTCCTCGAATTTCATTAGAGATATAATTCTCATTCAACTAATTCAGTTCGCACTTCGCGGCAAGGTAAAAATACATAAAACTTCAAAATATTTATATTAAAAATTAAAAGATATAGGTAAACATAAAACTAAAGTTAAGGTTAGGTTATTCAACTATGGCAAAGCACACGAGGGCTATCTGCCTAAGGGGAGGGATGCTTTCGTGGAGGACTTTCTAAGGGAAACTGGCTCGTATACACATTACACAGAAAACGACGAAAACGCCCATGTCGCCAGCCCTTTCGCGGGATTCGAACCTCTGACCGAACTACCAGTGTTCAGCGTCTTTACCGCTCGGCCGCTGGTGGGCGTAAACATAAAACACTAAATACGGTTAAAACATTTTTTTTTAATTTACAATTAAAATTGCAGTTTCTACGCAGAACAAGGAATTCAGCCAGCGAGCAAGTAGGCAGATTTTTCGGTGAACAAAACTGAAAGTTTATTTTTGGTCTTACTGGCAAAAAGACACTGAAGGCGTAAAAACTGACTTAATTTTTTGTGGACGCTATGATGAGTTAATATATAGGATAATTTAATAACTTAAATGATAATTCCAGAAGGAATTAAGCATAATATAATTCGCAAAAATAAAAGAAGACGTTAGTTTGTTGTTGCGAAGCTTATTTTTCCTAGATTGGCAAAAAATCCACTATTTTGCTAAGTTTCAAATGTACACAAATATGGCTGCTATGGCCAAAATATTAGTCTTAGCCACACTTTGTTGATAATTCTACATCTATAACGTGCAGATTAACTAAAGACATAAAAACCTTAACCGGAAAATAAGAACACCATAATTAAATCATTTCTAAAGCAAAAAATGCACAATTTACAAACATGTAAGACTAAAGAAACTGAACTCACTGAGGCGAGTAACAAAGTGGATATATATATATACTATATATATACTTTTGGTTCGGCCGATTGCAACCAAATAGGAGTTGCACATCTACATATTATAGCTGTCCTATATACAAAATTTCAACGTTCTGAAGCTATTCGTTTTTGAGTTATACGAGATACATACATACGTACGTACGTACGCACAGACACCATGAAAAACTCTGTTCAGAATCCAATTTAAATCAGTTTTATAATTTTTTTGGGGAGAAAGAGGCCTTTATTCTGTCCTTACGTACAGCTGTCACGCAGAAACATCGTTAAATTGCATTCGGTAGCGGTCAAAATGGGTATTTTCGTTGAAATAAGATAACCCGAATTTTTTCGCTGTTACAACACTTCCTTTTTACTTCATACAAAGAAGTCACTAGTTAGTTAAATTGAAATTTTATTCGTTAGTTATACTTTGAAAGTAATTTGGTCAAAATGATAGCGATGTTTCCGCTTTACTATATCATCTATTTCTTAAGACTTTCAGTAGGATTATACAAAGGCTGTTCGCACATTTTTTAGACGATTTTGGTAAGCGGTAATAGAAAATCAATTGCTGCAAAAGAATTAATTGCAATTGTACTATGTTTTTAAAAGTCAAAATTATAGTCTGTGGCTTGAAAGTTTTTTTTTTTTTTTCAAAATGGCGAATTTAACAAAGCAGTGTTTCGAAGGCTACATTGACGTTCTTTCCGAACAGAAATATGCATACTCCTTTATCCAAAAACGATGTGAGAGTCATGGTTTTGTGATATCTAAAGCGTCGATAGGTAATATCATCAACATGAAAGGAAAAAAACGTCAAATTGGAGCCTCGAGTGTGACAAAAATTCCAAACAAGTATCCCAGGAAATAACGGACATCTTCGACTATTGCAAAGGTACGTTGTTTAATGCTAAAAGAAAATTCCCCTAGTCAAAGGACAGTTGCAAAATCATTAAAATGCTCGGTGTCCACTGTAAACAAAATGATAAACGTTGATTTAAATCTTAAGAAAGCGAAAAAACGCAATGTGCATCGTCTTCTTCCAAAGCATATCGCTCGACGCAGGACACGCTGCAGAATTCTACATGAGAAACATTTATCCAAAGAAAAATGGAAAACAATTGTCACAATAGATGAAGCATGGGTGTATTTAAATGATTGTAACAAAAAAAGAGCCATTTATTATCACAAAAGGGGAGAAAAAATTTAAGTACATGGTTCAAAGAATCGGAAGAAAGTTTTTCTAAGAGATTCATGATTGTTGGTGGTTTTTCTTATAATGGCAAGTTAAAAATAAAGAGAGTGCAAAACAAAATGTCAAGATTAACTCCAAATACTATCAGGAACATATATTATAGCCAATTTTTCTGAATGAAATAACATCGCTTTACCCACACTGCCATCCATGTGTGAGACTCCATCAGGACAAAGCTAGCAGTCACACATCAAAATCCACTGTAAATTTCCTAAAAGAAATGGAACAAAAAACTGATATCAAAGCCATACCCTTCACTGATATCCCTACTAAATCTCCCGATGTGTCACCTATGGATTTTTGTGCTTTTGTACTTTTAAAAACTGCGTTATCCAAACGTTATTCCAAAACCCTAACAGGAGTCTGGAAAGCTGTTCGGGAGGAATGGGATAGAATACCTCTTCTGACACTTCAAAAGGCATTATTATCCTGGAAATTGCGGTGTCAAAAGATAGTTCAGAATAAGAGATGTCAAATAGAACATTTAAAACACAAGAATTTTATGTAATTTAGTTTTGTGAATACAATATACACCGTCTAAAAAATGTGCGAACAGCCTCTGTATTTTACGGTACCAATGTTTTCTTGATGCCTCATTCTTCTTTAAATTGAAGGACACGAGAAAGATTCTACGAATCGGCGATCTTTATCCATCCGTTTGGTCGGCAACTCACGTTATGAGCTTACTTTCTCGATATGAACTTTCTCTTGAATAATTATAGAGTAAATTATTTAACGTGGCCAGATATCTGTCACTTCTTGTCTTCGAAAGCCATTTACTCTCCTTTCGATGCTCAGATACCAGTTAATAATCATGTCTTCTGTGAAGCTTCGATGCTTATCACTAACGTTTGCTGTTGTGTCGGAAAATTTTATTCTTCGTTATTTCACTTCCTGCATATTTATTCCAAACTTAACTGATTTATCAATTATTTTTGAAGGTGGAATGAATATAATAGTCTACAGAGGAACTAAACGAGAAGATTATTTAAATTACATCATCATTGAGCAAGAAAGATTCCATAATCATTTCAATCAACTATCAAAACCTGACTAACTATTAAATTCTAACTACAAAAATTCACACACTATGAATTACTACAATCAAGCCAGCAAACTTCTTCATCTAAGAGCATTTTAAGTTAAATTGGCAGAGCTTTCGAGAACCATCTGTCTTACCTGACGCTACACGCATTACCATTAAAATTTAAAACAAAATCATCAGTTGTCGAATTGTCGAATTTTACTTCCTTGTACGAAGTAAAGGAAGTATTGTAATTGCGAAAACGCTTGGGTATCATATTTCAACGAAAATATCTATTTTGACCGCACTCGAATGAATTTGAACGATGTTTTTGCGCGAAATCTGTAAGTAAGGACAGAATTAAAGACGCTGTTTCTCCAAACGGAAATGGGTTTAGAAGGTAAAATGGATTTAAAATGGATTCGGAAGAGATTTTTTTCGTGGCTTTTGTACGTACTCAAAAACTGAAAAACGAATAGCCTCATATATATATATATATGTGTGTGTCTGTGTGTGTGTATATAAGATATAAAAAACTACAATAGCTTCTACAAAAAAATAATTGGCGACCTCAAAATTAACAATTCTAAATTTTATACTCTCCCTCTAAATTCTTCTGTTCTCCCAAATTCGAGATTTTTCCATGTTACGTAACGCTTAATGCAAATACCTCCTGCCCAATCACTAAATTGTAAACCAAAACTTTTCTAACTCGTATTGAAACTATTGACTCCCTTCCTTCTTCCTTTGAATTGCTGCTTTCTTTTTCGTGTAAGATCTCCTGCTGGCAAGACGCTTCTCATCTACGCTGCTGCTGCTTACTTGCTTAAGATGACGTCGTATTTTAAAATCCGTATGCATGGAAATTATTGTATTCAGCTATGATTAAAAATTATCTTATCTTACAGACAACTGATCTGTTGTGGGTAAAAATAAAGATTGGGGTACTTCAAGCTCAATTGTGTTAAATGCGTCATCATGCCTGTCCACTCAGCCCTGTCTTCAGCCACTATTGTCTTCTCAGTCATGACGTAATATCGAAAGTTGTTAAAAGTTCCAATGTTTTCCTCTACGCATTTAAAAACATGATATATGTATATATATATATATATATATATTATATATATATATATATACCCACTCTGTTAATCGGCTCGGTCAGCTCATATTTTTTATTCTTATATGTTAGTAAATTGTGCATGTTTTTGTTTTTTTGTTTTAAAAGTGATTGAATTATGTTGCTCTTATATTCCGGTTAAAGTCTGTGTGCCTTTAATTAATCTGCATGCAGTAGTTGTAGAATAATCAACAATTTAAAAGTGGCGCAGCTAACCCTAACGAAATCTCCATTTGTTTACATTTATAGGTCTTAGAAGAATAGTGAATTCTACTAACAGAAACTACTCTCGTCTAATTCTAATTTTTTCACCATAGCAGCCATATTTGTTTAGATTTGAAACTTAACACAATAGAGAAGTAAGCCCATTTCTGTACCTTCAGTGTCTTCTTGCGGAGTGGCACCAAAAGTAAACTTTCAGTTTTCTATATTGAAAAATCTACCTTCTTGCCTGCTGGCCCGATTGCTTGTTTTTGCATAGAAACTCTAATTTTAATTAAAAAAATTGTTTTTAAACTATATTTAGTGTTTTATAGTTTTCTGATTTTTACAATTTTTAATAATATTTTGAGTTTTTATGTATTTTTGCCTTGCTGCGAAGGGAGAATTGAGTTAATTGAATGACAAATGTATCTTTGATGAAATTCGAGGAATAAGTCTAAATAAAATGCAGCAAAAAATAAAGAAATAAATAAATGTATATAACTAATAGCCGTACAAGAAAATCATACGGTGTCCATACCAGAGTTTTTAAAAGAGATTTCGGGTAGCTTGTGCTTAAAATACTTAAAAACATCCTAAAATCCGCGCATTCCAGAAAAAACTGTAAATTAAAATCACAGTATTTTCTTCTCGCAATGCTAATACTAATGACATTTTACAGGCTTTAAATAAGAGGTTAAAAGTACACAAAATAAATGTTCGTTAAGAAAAAAAACCCAGTTGAATACGAAATCAACGTTCTTTAAAGAAATTTTATCTTTAATCATTACGTGTCTCCGATTCGTAGTGTAATTGTAAGTACGTTCATCTAACAGTCTTGAGGTTCAGCGTTTGAAAACATGGAAGGGTAGAGTTTGCGTTTTCATGTTCCTTGCTTCGAAATTCTAGATGTCTCTACAGGTGACTGCCACCCTAAAGTTTGACGGGCAATAATTCAGCACCTGGATTTGAATACTGGTCTCTTCCTAATCGTCATTAAAGTTGGAGAGAAGGAAAGGAATTTTCTCCTTTCTTAACACTTGCCTTTCTGGCGTAATTGGAAGTACATCCAGATAACAGTCGCGAGATCCACAATTCTAATCTCGATGAGAGGACTGCTGATTTTTTCTGTTTTTTCCTCCGAAATAAACATTATATTCTTAACTACAAATATTACTCAAAAATGTTGCCTTAATTAATTGTAATTATAATATGCTAATGAAAACTCGGCTAGTGTAAATGAATATAAAAACTTCAAAGTATTCTGTACAGACCAAATTCGAGATTTTTCTTTTTAAATCTTCTTTGCTTTTTAAGCTGAAAAACATCTCAAAATGTTGGACAGTAGCTATTACATGGGAGTATTATATTCCCGAACAGCTGCTAATTGCTCACAAATCAAAATACTGTTACAAATTTTGTTTTTAGTTAGATATTTTTAGTAGAATTATTGTTTTATTTCCCCTGCAATGCAGCAAGAGACATATTTTAAGAGAAAGCTACTGTGGAAAATTAAAAATACAAGAGCACGTGCATTTAACATTGAATAAACATTTATCTCGGTAATTTATGTTTAGTTTGAATAACTGTAATTGACTACTATGTTAGCTGTAACCATAGTTCTACTATTTTTGCTTTCCAGAAATTGCTATAACTGTCTCGCGCAGCGAATTTAAAGAGCTATAAAAGGCGGTAAGAAAACATCTCATCTCAGTTGTTGTTTACTTAGCTACTGTAATCTTGTTAATCGGATTAGCTTTCTCTGTGCTTTGGATTTCGTTCTATTTAACGTTTTAGTAGCTTAAAATATAGCTACTGATTATATTGCATAATACTGTGATATTGTACGAATATCTTTGAGCAGAAATCAAGCGTTTTGTTATATTCCTTGTGATAAGAATAAATTGCATTAATCGGACGACTTGTGCATTCAATTTATTACTTCTGCATTCAATCTATTACGAACCCGTACGCACGCAACAAAACGCAATAGTTGAAGTGTCGAATATTGAATAAACGTAGTTCTCAATTAAAATATATAAGTCAAGCATCAGAATTCATAATATTGACCTTTATAGGGAGATCTTTTCAAATATGTAATCCATTACGTTAACCTGTCAAGCCATTTTTCAATTACGCACCACGACAGGGTTTGCCATCACGTGATGCATATCATTTTTCATTTTAATCTGCATATCATTTTTCATTTTAACCTGTCTGCCTAGCAGACACCTTTCTTCTGACAGCGCAAAACCTGTAACGTACCTTTCAAATTATAACGTAGTAACTTAAATGAAAAACAGAAGGATCCTTGTTTGAACATAATAACTTTTTTTAAATTAAATAATGTGGAAGATATTTTGATATACTTAGCGTATTTCCCGGTGTATAAAACGCACTTTCTTTCTTTCAAAATAGGTCTGAAAACGAGGAGCGTCTTATATATCGGTACTCAGTTTATTCGAAGTTCTGCGTTTTTTTTTTTTTTTTTTTTGTTTCCTTTCGGAATGTGGGAATATTACAGCTATGTAGCATTCAGTGAATGCGAATGCGTTGTCATCAACGATCACAGCCGGGTTCGTTTAAACGTTTGACTTTTTGTCAACGACTTTTAAGTGCGCGAAATTTCTACTGTTCAATTTTCTTAAAGTTGCTGGTAAGTTATGGCTAAAAAAACAACGTCGGCATCGCTGTAACATAGTTATGTGTGATTGCGTATGCTAAAGAACGTGAAAAGAGGGCTGCAAAGAGGTATTTCGAGCCACCCGCAACTGAGATAAGAAAACTTGGCGGAACCAATAAGAGATAGTAATGCACTGGAGGGTGCAAAGGACAGTTTGTTGTATGAGGACTCAAATGTTGATTTAGAAGAGGTTTCAAGTGACTCTTCGTTTAACTCTGGATATGAGTGCCTGAATTTTGACGAAGATTAAAGGTGGTCTTCCCCAGATAGATTGGGTATTTGCAGAAAGTATTACTTTGTATTTGAATTACTTTATACTTAAAATACTGTAAATTCATTATAATGATCAGTAATAAAGTGTTATACTTCAAATATGTGTATAAAGGGGTGCATCTTATAGGCCGGTGCATCTGATACGGCGACAAATTCTCTATATAGATTATTAAATAAGCTTTTTTTCTCAAAAATGAAATGTATTATTGTAATTCAAATTCGTCTTTTTTTTTAATACTAAGAAGCACTAAACTGCGTCCACGTAAATGATATCCAATAAATATTTCTGATCACCTTTACAGTGGCAACATTTGATGAAAAGATAGGGGTTATCTTATAAAGGGAAATAGGATTCATTCCTTTAAACACATTAATCAGAAAAATTGGCGCCGCTCAATCGGGATAGTGGTTAGAGACGCTGAGTGCCGTAACGAATGGCCCGGGTTCGAGTCCGGCAGGCGTAATGGCAAACCGCACATTGAGTTGATCAGTGTTAACGAATTTCGCTTACTGCGCATGCTCAATAGTGTACCGTTGGCGTGGGAGAAAATACTGGCGAATAAAAATAAACAAGCCTGTGCGTCATGTAGGCCTTAGCGACTCTTTACGATTGCTATACTATGCACACTTTTTTTGTGCTTATTGCACTTGCTTCTGTTTCGTTTCATTTTGGTTTATTTTGTTCATAAACATTACATTTAATATCAGTTATTTGTAATAATTTCTTTGACTTTAATTCAGTTATTTAAACTAGATATATTCCTTAAGTTGTTAAAGTATTTATGAATGGAACGCATGGTAAATAATCGATCGCTTTTATTCCTTAGAAGTACAATCAATAAACATTCAGCTCGAGTACAATCAATAAAGAACGTCATGTAATGTTTCTTGTTTTGTAATCCTTCTTAAACGAAACTTTGGGGAGTTTACAATCAATATTTACACTATAAGTAATGAAGCAATGTACAACCTAACAAGTTTTAAAACCCCGAACTGTTTACGTCCAGATAACAGAATATCAACCATATACCATATTTATCTTGTTTTAAAATGACGCCGAAGTTGTAATTGGGCCAAATTCTCTTCTGCGCATGCGCAGTGTGCGTAATTCGTTTAACATTGTTCAACTGAATGTGCGGTCTGCCATTACGCGTCCGGGAGAAGGTAAGGATCTTTGTAATTATATAGTGTTTGTGCGGCATGGGGGCACTGTAAATATGCGGTGAGTGAAAAGTCCTCACAAGAAGTTGATGGTAAGGTGACCATCAGCTAAGAGGGGTGGGAGACCCTGGGACCCGTTATCCTGGGGTCCTAATTTGGGGGGGGGAGAAACTCAGAAAAGTCTTGCTGTCACCTGTATGGTACTCAAGGCTCTTGCCAAAGACAGGCGCAAACTTTCACTCCTTGCCACGATGAATTTCCCGAACTTGCGCTGATGTTACTGTCAGAAGAGTAAGATAAGTCGCAGCAACAACACACATATATTGGCTATTGATTTAATAAATAAAGTTTTGCAATGATACTTGTTAATGAGTTTACTTATTGATTTTTTATGAGAACC